>CM055662.1:14490168-14513388 GCA_029378335.1 Agrilus mali
GACATTTCGAGATAGTCCTCCAGTTTATAAGTTCATCATACACAGACACAGACATCACTTGTCTTCGACAGTGAACACCTACAGTTATAGATATACTTCAACAACTTTACAATTCGCTGATTTCGTACACACATGTATACTTTACGCACACGTCTTAATTAAATCTGTACCCGTTCCGCTCTGTCTATGTATTCAAATTCACGCGCTTTCCATCTTACTCCGTCTACATCGAGCAAATTGCAGACGCAGCATTAGCTCCACATTACTTTTGTTGCTAATATGTATACATATATATATACACTATTTTAACTTTTGTTTTCGAGATAACTTACCACAACATTCATACCTACCAATAATTTTGCAAGCTATCATGTGTAAGTTCATCACATACAGACAACACTTGTCGTCGACGGTGAGCACAGTTATACATATACGCTTTTTTGAAGACGATAGCGAAATATTTCGGCAAGAAATGGTAAAAATAGCTAAAGAAATCATGTCATCAAAACCGAAAGAAGAGATGAGTGAGCGCCCACGCTGTTGGACTTGCGACAAACAGGGGCATCTTTCACGCGATTGTGTCAAGAGAAAACCAGAAGTTACATGTTGGAATTGTGGTCGTAGGGGGCACCTGAGCAGCGGCTGTCCATCTAGAAGAAGACAGGCGTCAGCCGCCGAAGAAAACAAGCAGGGAAACTAAGAATAGCCGGCCTTACGGGGCGAAAGCCGGCTTTGCGTCCCCAAGCCCCAATCATCATCTCCGTATCGAAAACAACCGCTGGTAATTCACTTACTGTGGATGGTTTTGTGGACGGCAGGAAAATAAAACTGATAGTGGATACCGGCGCATCAAGAACGATAGTTTACCCTCGAATAATCGGTAAATGGAGGATTCGACCGCTAACCATAAATGCTGTCTTAACCACTGCGACAGGGGAAACAACATCGTTTCATGGAGAATGCGAAGTGGTGATCGGTCTTGGTGACGCAAGCCTGTACCAACAAGTGCTGGTGGCTGATATCACCGATGACATAATTTTGGGACTCGACTTTATGGAAAGACACCGAATCCAGCTAGATATGGGCACAAAATATTTACGAATAGGAGATCAAGAACTGCCACTACAAAGAAATGGGACTGATCAGCGAACACTACGGGTCGTCGTTGCTGAAGATCGAGTTTTACCTGGACACTCTGTAGCTGTTGTCCGAATTACAATAGAGGACAATGTCCCTTATGAAACAACTGGAGTCATAGAGCAAGACAACGAAGAATTGAGGCAGAAAGCTATCCTTGTCGGAAGAACTGTGGTACAAACCGGCTCGACCACGATTCCAACCAGAGTTGTCAATCTGAAAGGCTTTGAACAAAAACTTACTAAAGGAACACCAATAGGGGCATTAGAATCAGTCACCACCATCAATCATTTGGACCAAATTAGAGAACAGAGGGAAGAAAACGGGAAGCTGCCAGAAGCATTACAAGAATTAATCAACAATGCAACAGAACATCTTACTGAAGAAGAAACTGGAAAGCTAGAATACCTAATTCAAAGTTACAAGAACGTCTTTGCGATTGATGACACCGATTATGGAAGAACCAATTTAGCGTACCACCGAATCAACACAGGAAATGCAAGACCTATCAAACAGCCACCCAGACGAGTACCATGGGCCAAACGAGAAGAAGTCGATTTATTGATAAAAGACATGCGCGAGAAAGGGATAATAGAACCATCGAAAAGTCCATGGACCTCCCCTATCGTTTTGGTACGTAAGAAGGACGGATCAACGAGATTCTGTGTTGATTATCGACGATTGAACGAAGTAACACATAAAGACAGCTATCCTTTGCCACGAATCGACGACACGTTAGACTGTCTGTCCAGTGAATTTAATGGTTCTCGACGTTGGACCTAAAGAGCGGATATTTGCAAGTCGAAGTACATCCTGGAGACAAAGAAAAGACTGCGTTTACTACTGGGAACGGTCTCTGGCAATTCAATGTAATGCCCTTCGGTCTATGCAACGCACCAGCTACCTTTGAAAGATTAATGGAGACCATTTTACAAGGATTGAATTGGGAAATCTGCTTGGTCTATTTGGATGACGTCATTGAGTTCGGACGAACGTTTGAAGACCATCTCGCCAATCTGGGCAGAATATTCCAGAAATTCACAGCAGCAAAGCTAAAATTAAATCCCAAAAAGTGTGCGTTGTTTAGAAGTGAAGTGAAATACCTAGGCCATGTCATATCAAGTAAAGGCGTTAGTACAGATCCTGACAAAACCGATGCAGTTCGCAACTGGCCGCAACCAACGAATCAGCACGAATTGAGGAGTTTCTTGGGATTATGTTCGTACTATAGAAGATTCGTGAAGGGATTTGCGGATGTGGCTCGCCCCTTGCACAGACTTACCAAGAATGGAGTACCTTTTGATTGGACGAACACCTGTCAAGAAGCTTTTCAAGTTCTTAAAAATAAGTTGTCTAACACCCCGATTTTGACTTACCCCGAATTTGGAAAACCATTCATAGTCGATACCGATGCGAGCAATGTGGGTATTGGAGGGGTTCTTTCTCAAGTTCAAGACGGCAAAAAATGAGTAATCGCATACTTTAGCAAAACACTGTCAAAGCCCGAGAAGAACTATTGTGTGACCCACCGAGAACTATTGGCCGCGGTGAAAACTATAGAACATTTTCACAAATATCTATATGGGCGAGAATTCCTGCTGAGAACTAACCACTCTTCTCTTAAATGGTTGCTGCAATTCCGAAACCCTGAAGGACAGGTGGCCAGATGGTTACAGCGTTTACAAGAATACAATTTCAAAATTGAACATCGGCCAGGAAAACACCATGGTAATGCCGACGCCTTATCAAGACGAACATGCCGACGGAATTGCAAACATTGTTCTTCTGTGGAACGAAAAGAAAGGTTAGAACAAGTTCCATGCCTACATACCACCGTGGAGAGACAAGAGAATTGGGAAGACACAGTGTTGATGGAGGAACAGCGAACCGATGATGACCTAGGACCCATCATGAAATGGAAGGAGGCAGGAGAATCTCGACCAACGTGGGCGGACGTTAGCCCCCTGAATACCACTACGAAATGTTATTGGGCCCAATGGGATTCACTAAAGCTCGAGAATGGAGTCCTTAAAAGAATCTGGGAAAGTCCAGACGGGACCAAGAACCGCCTACAAGTTGTGTTGCCCAAGAAAAAGACGAAAGAGGTAATAAAAGAGCTGCATGCTGGGACAGGAGGTGGACATTTTGGAGTGAAGAAGACATTAGAGAAAATACGTGAACGGTATTACTGGGTGAACGCTAGATTGGATGTGGAACACTAGTGTAGAAAATGCGAAGTATGTGCTTCCAACAAAGGTCCGAGAACCAGGACACGAAGAAAGATGCACCAGTATGACGTCGGAGCACCATTCGAAAGAATAGCCATGGATATCGCTGGTCCCTTTCCCCGAACTGAAGATGGCAACCGCTACATCCTCGTTGTGATGGATTACTTCAGCAAGTGGCCGGAAGCCTATGCAATCTCCAACCAGGATGCAACCACCGTGGCGGAGGCAATAATAAACAACTGGATCAGCCGATATGGAGTTCCTATGGAGATTCACACTAACTAGGGCCGAAATTTTGAATCAGAAATATTCCAACGAGTATGTGAATTGATGGGAATAAGGAAAACAAGAACGACTCCGCTGCATCCTCGGTCTGATGGCATGGTAGAGCGATTTAATGCGACTATAGAAAACAACCTGAGGATGTTCGTGAACGATCATCAGAACGACTGGGATCGCCACATACCCTTATTCCACCGGAAAGACACCTTCCTGCGTGCTATTCGGGAAAGAACTGAGACTACCTGCTGATCCAATGTTTGGTCGACCTGAAGATTCTTCGCTGTCCACGGACGATTATGTGTCTAAACTACGCGAGCGGCTTAACACCATCCATAAAGCCGTCAGAACAAGAATGAAATTCGAAAGTGACCGGATGAAGACCCGCTACGATCAGCGAGCGAATTCCACTGGATTCAGGGAGGGCGACCGTGTATGGCTCTAAAACCCAGTTCGAAAGAAAGGAAGGTGCCCTAAATTACAACGGAATTGGGAGGGCCCGTACAAAGTGATTACCCGGATAAACGATGTCGTCTACAGGATACAACGAAGCCCCAAATTGAAGATGAAAGTTGTACACCTCGACCGGTTGGCTCCATACACAGTGGAAGAAACTGATCGGGACGATCAGCGCTAGAGGGGGGGCAGTGTAACAGATGTGTCATTCTGACGTTGACAACCGCCGACTGCGAAAATTGTGTGGAAGTAACCTATGACGCGTTCCAGAAAGTCCGAGAGTTGCTGGACGTTTCGAGAGTTGCCTAGAAACGTCCATAATACTACATAAGGAACAGCGTTGGACAGTTTGACAGTATTCGATAGAAGAGAGCGACTGATATAAGCGAGAAGAGAAGAAAGCGATTGACAAGCGAAATAGTTATTGTTATTACCGAAATAGTTATTGAATCGTTGTTGTGTTGGAGTTAATTTAATAAAAAGTGTTGAGAGAAAATGACGTCATAATTGTGAATTACGTAACAGTATGTTTTTTTGCCATTTTTGGACTCTACGGGTCCGAATTAGTCTAGAAAAGAAGTTTCAGCAAAATCCCTGTCCCAAATCGAAATTTCATTTTTGGACCATTCTATCCCGATCACGTCGACCTCTGATGGTATGGAAGAAAAACTGAAATTTCGATTATATATTATAAAGCACTCATAAAGACAGTTTCCTCAGAGTTTAGGAAGATGGTTAAGGACGAGTAAGCTTATTTTATTAAGTAATTTTATCACTAATGCAGGTTAGACTGGGTAAAAAAATTAATATTTCTTTTGGATTGATAGACTGTCAATCATTTATCTCCAAAAATCTCTCAATTTTTATCATTATTCGCACAGTATTAATACAAAAACATATAAATTACTTCGTTAATATGAATTTATTCTTGATTGATCGATTTTTCCTCAACAAAAAAGTAGTTTTATATCACAGTAATTTTTCTGTAAACAATTACTCCGTTTCACTATCAAAAATAATTTATTTTTACTAATTTTTACATTTATATGAAAGAAAAACAAAATAGCGATGATGGACTTCTTAATATTAATATTAAGGACTCAAATTTTCACCAGATATTTTTTTTGTCCCTTAAAATTTTCAATATATCGTTCCTAAAAAAAACATTAATTTTTTTTTTCCCATTCTAATGTAGGTGATGATTCTACCGTCATGTACTTAGTGTACAAATAAAATCTTTTAGCCTTTAGTGTACTGTGTGTGTATAAATAAAATATTTAACACTAGATGTTACAGTATCAGATAATAAAATATTTAAGAATAGACAGTCTTTAGTACCTATATTTTCAAATAAATAACTTTGACATTTTTTTTTTTACAAATATACATTACCTACCGCAGTTTAAAGGTAATATAGGTACGATATTTACAACGTCTTTTTGGAAATTAGAGGCAGGGTCTTTATACGATATTTATTTTTATTAGCAAATTTTTGGGTTTGTCAATTAATCTTTTTTTTTTGAGTTATGAATTAATTCTGATAGTTTTCTTCTGGCCGTAGGCAAGGGGGGGGGGTAGTGATGGGCGATATTTTGATACCAGTGAGAAGTCGCTGCGACCTAATCAGTCGCTGCGACCACCAGTTACTTACCTACCAAAGTCACGGCGACTTTGGTCGCTGTTTTATGGATGGTCGCTGGTCGCGATCTCGCATCGTCAGATCGTAACACGGTCGCAGCGTAACGTATGGTTGACAATATTTATTTTTTTTGTTCGCCGGCTTGCTGGTCGCCGACAACAGATGACGCGACGGCGCGGCGGTTGTTGTAGTTTGTAATCAGCACAGAAATTCCCCATTAGTTAGAAACAGTTTGTGCAGTTAGTGGCGTTACATTTCATCTTAACATAATTTATTAAAAGTGTGTGAGAACTATTTTTACCTGTCCTTAAAGTAAGTAGTGCATTAAGTACTTCAATCATGCTTTACAATAAGTAATAATATTCTGAAATAGTGGTTGTTAGAACCTTCGCTCTTCGAATCAAAACTAGTTAAATTATTAGGTAGCCATCGTTTATTAATCTGCTGTTGATATTATTGCAGATAATACAACAATGGAAATACACAGAAGAATATGCTGCGTCGAAGGATGTGGGGAAATTACCCCAAGGTAACAATGCAATGGTGTTTAGTATACAAGAGAATACATTTATTTTTTGTAATTCTTGTAGGTACAAGTTTCCCAAACAACCCATTTTGCAACGTGTATGGGTGGAAAGGGTGTTTTCTGTGCCACACAGAACAACACTGCCCAGAAGTTAACACAACTATGGGGTGTGTGGCAGGCATTTCCACCCTATATGCAAAAATGGTAAATGGGAACCTAAGACGCCATGCAGTGCCAAGTGTGTATTTACCTTGTAAGCATTTCAATGCCTAAATACGTTGAAACGTTCAAATTGGGTTTTAGTTGATAATAACATAATTACTTTTTTATTATTTATTAAGTATTTTAATTAATTGATGTTTTGCTATTTACTCGTATATTGTACTAATTGTACTGATTACTGCATTTATACTTTGTTAATAAATTTGTTAATATTATATTTGTTTTTTTTTTTTAATTTCCAATTAAAACAATAAATAAATTTTGGTTTAATTTTTAAATGCGCGCCTTAAATGATGCTTCAAAGTTTCATGTATAGATGGCGCAACATTTTTGAAAGTTTTCTTTGTCTTTTCCATTTATATTTATTCCTAGTATCGTCTTATTAACGTAGGGCAAACAAAGGATGGCGCTGAGTGTCCATCCAAAAAATACCGAGAGTCGTGAATCTAATCTATCCTAGTCTATGCGACAGGCTGGTCGCCGACTGCAGTGTCCGTGATAATATTTAATATTTATATTGGTTTGTTATTTTCCAGTTCATTCCCTGTTGAGATATTTCATAATCGATATTCGCCATTAAAATTTACGATTTAGTTTAGTTAGTTTAGAATCACGAATCAATTCATCCGGTCGCTAGTAAATGGTTGCCGTCTTGCGTTATTTTAAGTTTTAAGTAGTTTAAGTTTTTGGTTCGAAAGTCCCAGTTATCGAGTTAATTTAAATATAATAAATACATATTATTTTATTATAAAATGTCGCCTACTAAACGTCAAAAAACGAGTGATATCTGGAACTTTTTCACGGTTGATGTTGATCACTATGCCAATTTCATTTTTTGTAATTGGATTTTTGTACCTATTTTTATTCATTTCTTTATGTTATAATTATTTTTTATATTTTTTACGAAAGTACTTTCAAATACTCTACGTTAAGTTCCTAAGTATAAAGTTTCATAGCGGCTGACTTTGATTTAACTATAATGTGTTCGTTATTCTTATTTTATATGTTTTGTTGATTGTTATGACCTGCGACCTGCGACTCACTCTCAAGTCTCACATATTCGAATTGAAATAATTAATATTGGGTTTCGATTAAAAAACACAAACATCGAATGCAAATGTAGACAAGGACAAGTGACGTAATGAAAGAGCGGCCTAAGTCGCTGTTAAAAGAAACGGTGACTTACAAGTCGCTGTCACCGGTATACCGGTGACTTCAAAATCACCAACAAGCTTATTATTATTATTATTTGGGGGTTCGAACTTGTATATTGAATAACTTCATTTGTTTGACGCGCCGTTAGTAATCGGAATTGTTCTTGAACATTTCTTTGTTTAACTAATTATCACGTACACCACGATAACTCAAGGCGTCCAGGAGATCGGTTGGAACCAATATTCTTTATCTTATTATAAACAGATTGTAACAAGTTAATATTTTTTTAAACCTAGTTGATAAAATTGTTCATATAAACAACCGAACGCCTTTATTAAAGTTTGTTTAAACAAGGTAGTAAAAATAGGTATACATAGCGTATTTCTCAAATAAACCCGATATCCCAGTAGTCGGACAGTCTCTAGTTTAATTTGACCAATAAGAGCAATGAATTATTAAGAGAGGGGATTTTCTAACGGCTCTGTAAAAATGGCGTGATCTGACAACAACTGTGATGCTAGAAGTTTTTTGTGCAATACGTAACGAAGGTGCCTCAACAACTTACCATTTAGACGAGTATTTCTTATAAATTAATGGGCAAGTACGAATTTGTGACACTGTAAACTATTTGTTTTGCATGTTTTTGTATTAATACAACTAATTTTTCCATATGAAAGCAAATAAATAGGGTGGTCGACTTCTGGCTGTATAAAAACTCTTGAATTCTAGTAGTCGACCGGGGCCGGTCGACTACTGGGAAATAAGTTAGATAGGATTTAAGGAACACTTTGTGACTAAAATGCACAGAAAAATGCCCTCAAGCACCTTAGTAGTATATTTGTGAATATTTAGGGGGTTTTTACCAGTAGTCGACCGCTTTATAAAATATCTGTCGTATAGGGTGTCGACTACTAAGTCGATGTCGACCACTCTAATATACTTGCCCCATCAGGTAACTTATAGAACATTGTTTGGCCCTAACAGTGTAATGGGGAAGAAAAAGAACCGCTCTGACACTTCCGGAAAGAAGAAGAAGGAATCGAAAAAAAATTGGCGTCCTATACACCAGTATACGGAAGAGGCTTTACGGGATGCGCTATTTGAGATACGAGAACATAATATGAGCGTTCGCAAAGCTAGCAAAACTTACGGCGTTCAAAAAACAACAATTCATGATAGATTAAGCGGGAGAATTGCAGAAAAACCAAGGAAAATGGGCCCACCCCCAATTTTAAGCGTTGCCGAAGAAAAGGCTTTAGTTAAGTGTTGTGTAGACTTAGCAGAATGCGGCTTTCCGAGAAAAATGGATGATATCCTAAATACAGTTCAAAAGGTAATCCTTTCAAAAAATACTGAAGGCAAAAACATACCTTTCTTAAATGGATGCCCTGGTAAAAAATGGTATGCTGCTTTTTTCAAGAGAAACCCGGAATTGGTTCATAGAAACCCGGAAAATTTATCTAAGGGGCGAGCGGTGGTTACGGAAGAAAGCATCAGAAAGTGGAATGCAGATCTGCACGAATATTTAAGAAAGGAAAATGCAGACGATTTACTAGAAGACCAGGATTTTGAATGGGGATGAAACTAGTTTTACTTTATGCCCCAAAACTGGAAAGGTAGTAGCCCCAACCTGTACCAGATTCTAAAAGGTAAGGAGAAGGAAGCTTCGACGGTGCTAATTGTTATTTCGGCTAGTGAACACATAGCTCACCCGTGTGTGGTATTTCCCTATATAAGACCTCCAAGGGATGTCAGAGATAGCATGGACCCTTCATGGTGCTTGGGATTAAGTGAATAAGGTTGGATGAGGTCTGACGTGTTTTATGAGTATGTCGCCAACTGTCTTAATCCTTGGCTGGAGCATAAGGTCATTAAAAAGCCTATTCTCTTTCTCATAGATGGCCATAAAAGCCATTTAACGATGAGCCTGAGCGAATTCTGCTCTGAAAATGGCATTATTCTGTATTCTTTGCCCCCAAACGCCACACATATTTTGCAGCCATGCGACATAAGTGTTTTAAAACCACTTAAATCAGAATGGCAGGCCACAGTCAGAGAGTGGCAAATATGTGAAGAGAACGTTAACCAGGTTTTGGTGTTGGGAAAAGAAAACTTACCACAAATCGTAAAAAACGGTTTCCGTAAGTGTGGATTATTCCCTTTTAATCCAGGTTCGGTAGATTTCTCGAAGTGCGTACAGAATATGCTAGAAAACTTAGAACATTCAGTTCAGACCCCGACAACTCCACACTCAGCCTCTCCAACTATCGGCGATTACGAAGTTACAGGAAGAGTCATTAACTCCCTCAAAACAAATTTAGAAGAGCGGGGTGTAAATGTGGAGGTAATTCTTGAGGAATAAGCAAAAGTACAAAGTGCCATTTTTAACAGTGATCAAGAAAACAATATTTCTGATCATCTTATATTAACCGACGACACCGACAGCGATAATTTTCCACCTATTTCACTGCTTTCTGATGGGGCATTGTACGATATTAACCAAAATGGATTCCTTATTCCTACAGTCGAACAAACCCAAGAAATTGAGGTGAACCAGAATACAGATACAAAATTATCAAATGAGACTGAATCTGTTTTGTTGAAAAATAATGGCACTATGGATAACCTACTGGACATTGCCTTTAACACTCGCTTTAACTGTTCATCCGAAGAGACTGAAACAGCTTCCATAGAAATATAAGAAATTAAAGATAACGCTGCGGTAGATAAGGCAAACAAAACCTCTAACAGTAAAGTTCAAATCCTGGACGTCGTGACCATTCCGCCAATGAATCCAATATCTAGTCAAGTGCTGTTTTATCCAAAACCTATCGAGAAAAGCGCTAAAAATAAAAGTACGCCAAAGACCCCAAGTACCATATCAAGCGAAATGTGGCGGCAATTGGAACGAGAGAAAGAAGATGCTAAGCAAAGAAAAGCTGAAGCTATTAAAAAGAGAAAGGAAGAAATGCAAAAACGAAAAGAGGCGAAGCGAGAGGAACAGAAAGAAAAAGGATGAGGGCAAATCGAACGGTTAAAAAGTAAACCAAAGAAAATATACCAAACAATAATCAGCTAGAAGAAAGTAATACAGAAGCGAATACAACTGAAAAAAATAAAACGAACCGCATAAAATGTTGTTCCTGTGATATTGAATTATACAGTGATACTGAGGACAACGACTTAAAAAATTTAGGCTGCGATATGTGTACACGCTGGTACCATCTCAAATGCACACATTTTGAAGGAAAGCAATATGAAGAAATCTGCAAAATGGATTTCATTTGTGAATTGTGTGTTCAGTAGCCAGGTATTTCATTAGAGTTCGTACTTATCTATATATGTACCTTTATATACATATACATATATTTTTTACAAAGAATATATTTTCTGTTGTTCTTGATATTTTTTACAAATAATAAATTTTCTGTTGTTCTTGATACCTACACATTTTTGTTTTATTTCCCCATTTTTTTAAGTACCTACACACATTATCGCGTAAGACGAGTATTGGTACGCCACTGTCCGACTACAGGAGTTTGCCGTCCGACTAATAGTGAAAAGTGACTAATGTTCAATTTACTGAAATTATATTGCAGGTACTGCCCTTTGTCGCCCAAGAGGCATTAATACATGTAAAATTAAACACAGAATGACTTTACAGGGACCTGTTATTGCTAAATACCGCATAAACATGAATTAATACAATATATTTTATCACAAAAAGACTCAAAGGTGTCGACTACTGGGGTTTTTACCCTATAACGAGCGATTTCCGTCATTTTTTTTTTTTTACACTGTATTTTTATTTGTTCATGATATCAGTTTTTGAAATGTATTTTTCTAATTATATTCATTCATTATTTTATGTTTTTTTTTTTGTCCAAATCGAGGGATTAAGTCAGAGGGGTGTATGCATCATTCAGTAAACTTTACAGAAAAAAAAACGTTTTAAAATTGCATTTTTTTGTGGAGAATCCACACAAAAATACATCATGTTGAGTTTTTTGATACTTTTTATTTAATATTCCTGCAAAGAATATTATTCCTTTTAAATTAAAAAAGAAACGAGGAATAATAGAATAGTTTAAATTGGTGCAATATTGTTACAACATTTTTAATATAAATAAAATTGTGAATATTTTATTAATATAACGGGCATTAGAGCCCCCTTACAAAAATTATATCATAATAAGTTGAAACTTTCAAGTGTTAGGATCCACCCTATATATACATATTTACTTAACATCGTGTATATACATAGTATTTATACCAATTTTATCATGTTCTTTTATGTATACCGTACGACCCGTGAGGTCGCTTATCTTATTTTTATCATCCTAATTTATGTATATTTTTATTAACCATTTTGTCATTGCTCGACCCATAGGTCACTCAATTTATTACTATACCACTTTTTCTTTAAGGGTCACTTAATATTTATTACCACAAAACCAATAGTGTTCACTTTTCTTTAATATACCGTTTATTTTGGCAATATCATGACCAGTAATGTTTCAAGAGGCGGAACCAAATTTTAATAATAAAGATCGCTTTTGCAAAGCAATTCTTTAGTGTAGTATTAAAACTGTAACAGTATATCAACTTAGTATTAAGCGATAGTACTCACTCACCAAATCAACTCATGTAAGTGTCTAATATATATAATATTAACAAGAATAAAACTGTTGGAAGCTCTCCATCTTGGGTTTTCTTCAACAATTCTACTATACGGTAGGATTGCAACAATAAATTGGCGCAGTCAGTAGGAATTCCTTTTGGGCTTTTGGAAAATCATCTCCAGGCTTTGGAATTTTAATTCCGAAAAAAGGAAACGAATCACATCCAAGTTCGCAGTTAAAACTTGATTCGTCAAAGCTACTCAACAGTAAGTAATTTTTTTTTTCCATAACATTTTCCCAAATTATTCTTTTTGAATTGTGTATTTCCTTTGTGTAAGGTTTACCATATTTTATTTGAAATCACGATAGTGTGATAGGTATATATATATATAGATATATTTTTTTAAATCACCATTTAGTGATATTATTTTTGGGAAATATTAGTACTATCTAATCTTAATTAACATATCAAGTCCAAATCAATCAGGCAGGGTAACGCCTAACGACAACGAAAGTGTAGGCACTTCATTCAAATTAACATTTTTATGTTCACTCATTCATACTATTTTCGACGGTACGCGTGGAAAACTTCATGAATTTTTAAGCAACTGCTATAACGCATTTTTATTGGCAGACGATAGTCAACACCGCGCGTTGCTAGCATTTGTAGTATTTCGAATCGTAGGGATCGCAAAGCTTCAATTGCGTGACAAGATCATAAATTCATATGAAGACCTAAAAGCCATTTTACTCCAATTTTATTCTGACAAAAAACATTACAGTAGATTGATGGAAGAATTAAACACTGTTAAACATAATAAAAATTAATGTGTTTTGTTATTTTATAATCGTATTGAGCGATTATATTCGCGTATTATTAATTCTCTCATTTGTGATTTAAACCAAAGGGAAGGTAAAACTGATACCCTTCAAGAAATTTGTTTACAGCGTTTTATTTTCCATTCTGTACCAGAAATTTCTCGTTTCTTACGTGGAAGAAATCATAAAACATTACCAGATGCACTTAATTCTGCTTTGACTTTTCCATTAGCAAAGCTCTTCAAACTCACGACCCTATTTTAAAACCGATTCTTCTAAATTCAAACATAAAATCAATCATGAACGTACAAATAACACTAATACCCAATTTAAATGTTCTTATTGTAATAAACTTGGTCATACGATTCAAAATTGTTTAAAAAAAAAATCAAATGAACGATCAACTTCTAAATTTTGTAATTTTTGTAAGAAACCAGGACATTTAATTAATGAATGTCGTAATCGTCTAAATACATCACAAAATTTTGTTTGTCAAAAAGGAAGAAGTGACTCAAGTTCTTCTATTCCATATTCAAATGATTTAAACGAGATTCAATCTCAGGAGGACGTCGCTCCTGCAGATCGCGTTTAAACAAAGACGTACAATATTCATTTTATAATCATTCCACTTCACCATTATTTTATTTGAAAGCGCATTACGATGGACAAGATTTTACATTTTTATTAGACACTGGTTCAAGCGTTAATTTAATTAAGAGGGAGAAAGTACGTAAAACTAAATTAAATTATTTTCCAAATAGAAAAATAAATATTCATGGAATCACAGGTGAAGCTTCAGTTGAAACAGTAGGAGCAATTGAAATACCTTTTACAATTCCTACTGAATTTTATATTCTAAAGAAGGCATATAATGTACCCTTTGATGGCGTAATAGGCCTATCATTTTTCATTAAAAATAATGTTAAAATTGATTTTAATTCAAATATATTATTTTGGGAAAAGGGTTCTGTTAAAATATATAATGATAATGATAATATATCTTTAAATAATTCTGTTGGATCTCAACAAGAGACCACAAATAAAATTAATTGCCGTAAATCCATTGAAGGCAATCCGGTTCAATCTTCACAAGAGAATATAAAAATTGATAATTATCATCTATCTAAAATAAATGAACCCTATATTTTACCCGAACGTGCGAACAATTCGGTTCGACCTATAAATACAAAAATAATTAATAATAATTAATATGCCGTACGTCTCACGTAGACAATCCGGTTAGATCTTTGCAAAAGATCTCAAATAATAATAACTGTAGTAAATATAATACAATTAATACATGTAAAGAATCTATTAATATCGAAGATTCTCAATCAAAAATAAACTCTATAATTTTAAAACCACGATCAGAAGCAATAATTGAAAGTAACATTATCAATGATTTAAAAGAAGGAATTTGTCCCGAGATAAAAATTAATAAAGATGTCTATATAGCTAAGGCCCTATTAAAAGTAGATAATCATGAAAGCATCACAACTGTTTTAAATACATTAGATGAACCTTATTCGTTATTTCCGATATTTACGGAACTTGAAACGTTTTGTGAAAATTTATCATCTTTATTATGCATCTCAATGATGAAGAAAAATATACTTTATCAAAATTAATTTACGAGTATTCAGATATATTTCATCTACCCGACGAACAGTTAACACACTCTGATGTTTTACAACATGCTCTCTGACCCTACTCCAATAACATCCAGAATGCCATAAGAAGGAAGTTGAAAAACAGATTTCTAAAATGCTAAAACAAAAAATTATACAGCCTTCTGTGAGTCCTTATAATTCCCCATTATGGGTTGTTCCTAAGAAAATGAATGCTTCTGGTGAACAAAAGTGGCGTTTAGTAGTTCATTATCGAAAATTATATGGGCGACAGTTTTCCTATTCTTCTAATCGACGAAATCTTAGATCAATTAGGACACTAAATATTTCACAACTTTAGATTTAGCTAGCGGTTTCGATCAACTGAAAGTAAAAACGGAAGATATACCTAAACTGCTTTTTCTACGCCTATTGGTCATTTTGAATATTTGAGAATGCCATTTGGACTTAAAAATGCTCCGGCAACTTTTCAAAGAGCAATGAATTTAGCACTTAGTGGGTTACAAGGATTGCAATGTTTTGTTTATCTCGACGATATTGTTATTTATGCAAGCTCAATACAAGAGCATAATAATAAATTACGAGCAGTTTTTCAAAAACTCAGAGATAATAATATTAAGTTGCAGCCCGATAAATGTGAATTCATGCGACGAGAAGTAAATTATTTAGGCCATTTAATAAACGAAAATGGAGTCCAACCTAATTCCGAAAAGGTAACTGCTCTCAAAAATTATCCTCGCCCTAAAAATGCTAAACAGATAAAACAATTTTTAGGACTTGTTGGTTATTATTGTCGATTCATTAAAGATTTTTCTTTTGCAAAACTTTTGACATTTTTATTAAAGAAAGACACTTCTTTTCAATGGACGGAAACTCAAGAACGTTCATTTAAACATTTTCAAAATATACTAATTACACAACCAATTCTACAATTTCCAGATTTTTCAAAAGAATTTATCTACAACAGATGCATCAAAGTATGCTATCGGTGCTATTTTATGTCAAGGTGAAATAGGTAAAGATCTTCCAATTGCATATGCGTCGCGTACATTAAATTCTGCTGAAATTAATTACTCAACAATAGAAAAAGAATTGTTAGCTACTGTATGGGCTACTGAAAATTTCAGACCTTATTTATATGGTCGCAAATTTTCAATTATTACTGATCATCGACCATTAACATGGTTATTTAATTGTAAAAACCAAAATAGTCGCTTAGCTCGTTGGCGAATTAAACTAGAAGAATTTCAATATGAAATCCGTAATAAACCAGGTCGAATTAATTCTAATGTGGATGCATTATCTCGCAATCCACCTATTGTTTGTAATATACAAACAGATAAAGAACGTTTTAGTGAATTTATTAAATTCCATTATACTAATGAACAAACAATTAATATCCCAATAATTAAAGAAAATATTTGTTCAAAACGACCTAATGGATTCTTTTATTCAAAGGATTTAAATGAAATCAACCCATATTTTCAAAATTTAGGTGAAATTTATGATTTAAATTCTATTCCTCAAGATATAAAATAATATGATGTCATTTCTTTATCAGAAGATCAAAATAAAACATATTTCCAATTTGCTAAATTAAATCATTTTGATAAAATTTCATATAATGATAAATTTTATTCTGTTCAAAATTTAAGGAAAGAATTATTTAAAAATCAAGTCAACACCCTGTATCTTAAAAATCCATTAGAAAACAATACTGTTGAAATTAGATTTTTACAAGAAATAATTCATTTTCTTTTTAAAAAACCTAATAATAAAATTATTCTTGTTAATAATCCTAAAATCAAACCAAATAATAAAGAAGATATTTTGAAAATATTCTCAGAAAATCATGAATCTTCAATATCAGGATATTCAGGTTTCAAAAGGACTTATTACAGAATTAAAGAAAATTACAAATGGAAACATATGAAAAGAGACATTCGTAACTTAGTAAAATCATGTGTTTCATGTCAATTAAACAAGAAAGAAAATAGAAAAGCTAAAGCACCCACGGAAATTACCACAACTAGTAGTCGTCCTTTTCAAAGATTAGCAACCGATATTGTAGGACCTTTACCTATTACCGAAAGAGGAAATATATTTATTATGACTATGCAAGATGACTTGACAAAATTTTCCTATGCCGCTGCAGTGGAAAATCACGAGGCAAAAACTTTAGCAAATGAACTTGTTAATTTTATAACTATCTTTGAAATTCCAGAAACTCTTTTAACTGATAATGGTACTGAATTTACATCAAGCATAATTAAAGAAGTAAATAAACTTTTTAAAATACGTCATATTTTTGCTAGTCCATATCATCCTCAAACTAATGGTGCATTAGAACGTAGTCATTCTACTTTAAAAGACTATTTAAAACATAATCTTAATAAACAACAAACAAATTGGGATGAATATGTTAATTTAGCTATGTTTACTTATAATACGCATATACAACAATCAATAAAATTTACTCCATATGAGTTAATATTTGGACACAAAGCTCAAATCCCCAATTCTTTAACAACAAAACCAGAATTTCGTTATACTTATGATGATTATCATCATAATCTCAAGTTAAAATTATATCAAGCTTTTGACATAGCAAAACAAAATTTAATTAATAATAAAGAAACTTCAAAGAAATATTATGATAAAAATATTAATCTTAATCAATAACAAATTAACGATTTAGTTTTATTAAAAAACAATGCAACAAGTTTTGGTCAAAATAAAAAATTATCTCCTAATATGAAAGGACCTTTTAAAATAATTAAAGTAAATCAAAATAATACTTACGAAATTCAATTAACTTCCACAAAAACCCAAGTATATCATCACAATATGTTATAACCTTACATAAATCACAACAATTAAGTACACTTGATTGTATAATTTATTTAAATTTCCTTTACATTAAAATTGAAAATGAAGATGTCACTTTAGAACCAATGGTGTATAGATTATTTTCTATCTTAACTCATGAACTACCAAAACCTATTGAGAAGACCCATATACACCCTATCTAGGTCATTATTAAAATAAATATTTTTTTTCCTTAAAAGTAACAAAATATATCTATTTCTTTCCTAAAAGAAACAAAACAAAATATATTTCATTTGTTAGAGATGGACATTCGGACTCTCTTTATATTTCCAATAATTTTACCCTTCATGATTACCTCACCCACTTATAATATTCAAAATTTAAATTCTACTGGAGGTTTATTTTATCATGACTTGGGTAAAGCACGAATTTCAAACACGTATTATCGATTGTTAAGTTTCAAAAACATTAGTGTCTATGAAAAACAATTACAAAGTATTGAAACAATTTTTGACAAATCAAATTTTCTTTGTTCACGAGGATCTAATACGACCCAATTATATTATAATTATTATATATATTATGTTCTACATAAATGTAAAATACAAATAGAATTTATTCAAAAAGACATTAACAAATTAAAAGAACAAAATGAATCAATATGCCATTTAACAGGACATAACATTGAAACACTGAATAGGCGTAAACGAGGTGTAATTAACGGAGTTTCCTCAGCTTTTAAATGGCTTTTCGGTACTCCTTCTGCGGATGATGCAGAATATTATAATGACGCAATTAATGCCTTAAGATCTCAAAATCAAGATGTACAAATGCTACTCAAACAACAAGTTCATATTATTTCAGATGCGATTTCTGATTATAATAAATCGGTTATTGCACTTCAAATAAATGAAGAAAAATTAAATGAAAATATTCAAAAATTCAATAAATTTTCCACTACTACTGCCATACACGTAAATCGATTGACATATTCACAAACTCTAATAGAACATTTTAATTTACTAAGAAATTTGCTACATGCGAAGTCAAATTAAAATTACATTCATTGTCTTCACTTCCTTCTGATTGCACAACTCGTATAGTAAAAACAACGATGGAAATTTGGCATCCCCTTACTAAAAATCATTGGCTGTTCGTTTTAACGGAACCAGTCAAGGGAACCATTACCTGTGAGGATCTGGTTAATCCAATAATGGAAGTCCATCTCTACGGAACGGGCGTTCTTTCAATGTCACCCAAATGTAGATGTTATACACCCGAGACTATTCTTACTTCATCGTTCAACGAAACTGGTAATTTTACAAATTATATACCCACAATCGACATCACCCAGGACGATTGTTGTATCAAACAACAAGAATACCTTAAGGATGAAGAAATGTCACCATTACGTCTTACAAACATCGATCTAAATCAGCTTAGAACTGCAAAGCATCAACTACAACAGTTTGATGAAATACTTTAGACTAATATCAACAAACCATTCATGAGCAAATACGAAAAATGGTACAACATTGCCATTGCTAGTATAATCGTAATAATCTTATTGTTATTACGTTATTTTTGTTGCTGCAAGTGCTCATGTTTTAAACATTTCAATTGGTTCAACGTATTTCCGAAACAATGTCACGAACATTGTACAAAAATAATATGTATAAATAATCGAAACAGTTCTGGAAGTGATCTGAGTGTTTATGAACCAACAGTGCGTTTAAGTGAACCTGATCCTAAAAACAATATGGGATCTATCCGTTCAATCCACGAAGAACCATTGTATTAATCACCAAGTGCACGCTCACGAAAACTATTTAAGGACCAAACTGTTAAAATTTAAAAGTTTCGTTTGGATTAATTTCAGCATATTCTTTAATCCAAACTCTTAGGCGGGGTATGTGTTAGGATCCACCCTATATAACCATATTTACTTAAAATCCTGTATATACATAGTATTTTTACCAATTTTATCATGTTATTTTATGTATACCGTACGACCCGTAAGGTCGCTTATCTTATTTTTATCTTCTTAATTTATGTATATTTTTATTAACCGTTGTGTCATTGCTCGACCCATAGGTCACTCAATTTATTACTATACCACTTTTTCTTTAAGGGTCACTTAATATTTATTACCACAAAACCAATAGTGTTCACTTTTCTTTAATATACCGTTTATTTTGGCAATATCATGACCAGTAATGTTCCAAGAGGCGGAACTAAATTTTAAAATAAAAGATCGCTTTAGCAAAGCAGTTCTTTAGGGTAGTATTAAAACTGTAGCAGTATATCAACTTAGTATTAAGCGATAGTACTCACTCACCAAATCAACTCATGTAAGTGTCTAATATATATAATATTAACAAGAATAAAACTGTTGGAAGCTCTGCATCTTGGGTTTTCTTCAACAATTCTACTATACAGTAGGATTGCAACACTCTATTCTATTATAAAAGTAAAATAAATAGCTACAATTTCAATATAACGGAGCTTCAGTCAGATAACGTTGAGTGCTTTTTTTGGCATGAGGGCGAAGGCAATCGTGGTGCCATAGAAATAGGTACCTACTTGCGTTTTAAAATATTTAGAACAAAAAGCAAATAGTAAGAACGATGATAAACTTGAAATTATATTGTATTCAGATAACTGGCGTGGGCAAAAAAAGAACTTTATTATGACAATGTACCTGTACGCTGTGCAAAAGTATAATATAAAATCTATATCTTATAAATTTTTGATCAGGGGTCACACCCAAAATGAAGGGGACAACGTACATTCTATAATTGAAAAGTCGATTAAACGGGCTCTTAAATGTGGTCCCATCTTTATTCCTACTGACTACATTAGGCTTATTCAATCTGCAAAAAAAAACAGGAAATCCGTATAAAGTTACAGAAATGGATCATGAGGATTTTGTAGATTCGAAAACACTCTCACAACATATAGGAACAAATTACAACAAAACATTAAATAACGACGAAATAAAAACAAACGACATAAAAGTAATTAGAGTGCAGAAGACTGATCCTGGAATTCTTTTTGGGAAAACATCTTACGAACAAAAAGAATATGCACAGATTAACGTTAGCAATACTCGGAGAAGACAAGAAAACATCTTCACAATAAAATGTGTTCCGGCATATAAGAAAAAAATGGATATTTCTTCTACAAAGAAAGCTGCTATTCAAGCCCTTATCTCTGCAAAAAGTATTAAAACAATGTATAAACCTGTTTATGACGCTATGTTTATATAAACCGTTTTCTGTTTATTTCATTTTGTTTTCAATAGCTTGTATATTAAGAAGCTAATAAAGCGTTTTTTTCACATTTTTTATGCATTTTTACTCCAATTATGTAGTGATCTTATCTGAGGACTGAATTCATAAGTATAAAAAACTTCGAATTTTGGGCATGAAAAGTGACCCAAGTATAACTTGAATAGACACAACGACAACTTATTTTTTTTGAGAAGCAAGAAAAGTGACACAATTCAAATACCTCACCTATTTTTACCTGGTATCTCCACACATTAAACACGAGCTAATTTGCAGATTGAAATATTGTTCTACAGAGTATAATACATTTCACTGCCAAAAATAATTATCTACAATTCATAAGAAGCTTATAATATTTCAACACAAACTTTATTGTTTTCTTCTATTTGCTGTTTCTTAATTACTACATTTTTGAGTTACGTCACTGTTCTTGCTTGAGTGCGATATAACGAGCGATTTCCGTCAATTTTTTTTTACACTGTATTTTTATTTGTTCATGATATCATTTTTTGAAATGTATTTTTCTAATTATATTTTTTATGTTGTTTTTTTTGTCCAAATCGAGGGCTTAAGTCAGAGGGGTGTATGAATCATTCAGTAAACTTTACAGAAAAAAAACGTTTTAAAATTGCATTTTTTTGTGGAGAATCCATACAAAAACACATCACGTTGAGTTTTTTGATACTTTTTATTTAATATTCCTGTAAAGAATATTATTCCTTTTAAATTAAAAAAGGAACGAGTAATAATAGAATAGTTTAAATTGGTGCAATATTGTTAGAACATTTTTAATATAAATAAAATTGTGAATATTTTATTAATATAACGGGCATTAGAGCCCCCTTACAAAAGTTATATCATAATAAGTTGAAACTTTCAAGCAAGAAATTAATAGTTAACAATAGTGTTTTCTACCCGGGTACCCGGATTCAGGTAAATGAAATGTTTACTACCCGGGTACTATTTCAGTCAGACCCGGGTATCTACTTAAAACAAAAAATTTATATTATTTTTTATTTTATTTTAATATATTAAGTTTTCCTTACAAAACGCACAGAAAAAACAAAGTACCCCACGTAGTGGGTCGTCGGAAATCAATAGGGAGACGGCGGAGACTAAGAAATAGTAAGTTTTTTTTTCTATTTTTATTTTTATTTATTTTATTAGTATAACGGGCTTAAAGCCCTCTTAAAAAATTATATCATAATAAGTTGAAACTATCAAGCAAGAAATTAATAGTTAACAATAGTGTTTTCTGCCCGGCTACCCGGATTGGGGTATACCCGGGTAAATGAAACTATTTCACAGTCAGACCCGGGTACCTACTTAAAACAAAAAATTTATCAAAATTCTCGAAAACTTATTACTTAGAAAATAAGTTGCGCCTTTAAGATAATATTAGCAAATTCGCACTACAAATAAATTAACGTGCTTTAAGGAAGGCGTTGTTGTTCTTGAGTTAACAAAAATGCAGTTTTGAGGTTAGGTTTAGTTATGTCACCGCGGCGGGCCGTGTTTTATTTTTATTTCATTATCTGATAAGGTTTTAATTTTATTATTTAATTAGAAGTGTAAAATATATTCGGTTTATATTATTCGGAGAATGGAACGGTAAGTAATTGAATTAAATGTAATTATTACAAAAGGAAAAATATTATTTGGTTTATAACCTATAACAATTTACTAAATGTTGGTTTTCTATTTATAATAGAGTAGCAAAATGAATAGAGCAGTTTCTGGAGTATGGAAATATTTTAAAAAAATGCAGAATATGGAATCAGTACAATGTTTAATATGCCCAAAAATATTATCCGATAAAGGCTCTTCAACAAGTGTTTTATAAAAACATTTAGATAAAGTACATGAAATCAAGATCGAAAAACATAACCTTAGAACCGCATTTTGGAAACAGAAGCCACCTTTAACCTTCCATTACTGACGCACGGTCTCTGAGTCCGACGAGAACAATATTCTACGTTATTTTCCGCTGGTATTCAAGTTTGCGCATGCCCAGCCTAGTACCATTGGACATCGTACATATCTAACCAGAGTAGTGTTGGATAGCAAATCGTGCGTATATTTCTCGAGATACAGAATATATTGGTCTCTGAGACCGACGTTAGTGAGAGTGTGGTAAAAACAGTAGGTAAGTGTATTTGTTCAAAACTGTCTCCCGAATTTAACAATACAATTTTTCTTAGATTACATTATTATATTTTCTCCAAGATGGCCTCTTGGAGTAACGAAGAAGAGCAATGAAGGTTACAGCATCTCTGAGATGAAATGGACACAGATTCTGTTAGTTTACCAAATGACGACGATAATAGTTTAGAATCTGATAATTTAGAAATTATTTCTCATCACTCTGGATCTGAGCAAGAGTTTTCTGA
>CM055662.1:14513888-14586944 GCA_029378335.1 Agrilus mali
ACACTTTTCCTTATGTTGTATAGTGCGTAGGTGACCGTTGTAGGAAGACAGGAACATAAATTTTACAGGTTTCACACCACCGGTCAGAAGAGGTAGAAGGTGTAACAACCTTCAGTTTTTTAGTCGGTACAGACGACAGGATCGCGCTGTGCCCGTTTACGACACGAAGTTCTTCGATGTCTGTTTAAATTGTCAGATCGCGTAAAGGATTTATCGCAGTGCGGACAACGAATCATATCGGTTATTAGGTGTGGAGAGATCTCGACAAAAACTGAGGATTACCGTGTGCGTAGTAGACTTAAAAGTGTATGGAAATTGGGAGGAGTGGGAAAAATGGAAACGGTGAGAGTATTAAGAGAGGGGTTGAAGATATTTAAAAGAGCATTACGGAGGAAACGATGGATAAGTTCAGAAGTCCTAGTAGAGAGAGGTATAAAGAGTATATACACAGGAAACGATTAAGTAAAATGGCTGAACAGATACAAGGTGTTCAAGGTGATTTACCATTGCATAATCTGGATGATTCTGATCTGTCAGCGGTGTTGGACGAGTTCTTCAACAATGAGAAATCGATGACAACAGCAGTCGCTGGAGGAAATGTAGTCAGCGAAACAGCGATAGTGCCTGTGGCGAGTACATCGCGAACGATATCAGGAGGTGGTAAAGGTATAGTCATGAAGCCGAAGAAGCGGACGTATAATAGGAAGATGTTGGGTGGGGCGTTTGAATACCCGAAGTTGGTGGAACAAGTAGGAGAAGCGACGAAGGCTATACACCGCGAAAAACTGAAAAGAGATGCTGAAATAAAGGAACAGGAAATGAAGAAGGCTTCTTTGATCTGCTGAATGATGGGAAGGTGTGGATATTTATAGGAGTTTAAAGGAGTGGGGTGTGAGTAGAGCGAAAAGTTTTGGAGGAGGAAAAAAGATGAGAATGAGGTGAAGCGAGAATCGTTGAGTAATAAATATAGAACGAATATTAAGTTATACAAGGAGCAGTGGTGTAAGCAGCATGGGATTCGTTTGTAGAACATCATGGTTCGAGAACCGTTCGTTATCAGAATTGATTAGTGGTAGAGGAGTCGATAGACTACCTATATTATATTGCACAGACTTCGGTGTAGATATATGTGAGGATGAGTGGGTACAATCATGGCGATCAGCTTTGAATATTCCTAACAATTACAGACAGTTTCTACCTGTGAGCGGTGAGAGATGTAAAAACAGTGAGAGACAAAAAAATAATGGTTATGTACAACATAAGTATAGTTTCGCGTAGTTACTATGCCAGACTTTATCGTGAAGCCATTGAAATCCTAAAACATTCCAACAGCTTCAACAAAAGAGAGGAAACAATGAAAGTGAACAAGGCTTGGTTACCAGCCCTAATCGGTACCACCACCAAACAGCAACGGCCAAATGCAGTCATGCGTAATCATGCGGAACCCGTTCCAACTATAAA
Source organism: Agrilus mali (assembly GCA_029378335.1). Lineage (NCBI taxonomy): Eukaryota > Metazoa > Arthropoda > Insecta > Coleoptera > Buprestidae > Agrilus > Agrilus mali. The sequence goes on from CM055662.1 coordinate 14,515,350, forward strand.
TGTCACCCCCGCGTCAAGTGTCAACTCAGTCTCAGCACAACCGCAGCGATGGACATTACGCCCACGCTACGTTCCCTGAGGATGCCAACCACAGTTGTTGGCGAAACGTCGGATAAGACACTTCTTCGGTGTTCTCACCGAAGAACAAACAATCCTAGACCACGGCCATCAAGCCCGAATTTCACAATTTGTTCTGAAAACGCCGGCCGTGAAAGCCTAAGCCTTTTCATCAAACGCCTCTACGGGGAGGAGATGTTTTTACTGACCCGACACTTGGAAAACCTACGCAGGAAGAAAGCGCACCAGCTTTGTTCTCTGACTTTTCTCCTACGCTGTAGGGACGCCAATACCATACCGCTTTTCCTCCGCCAGAGGAGGTTGTTCCTCACAGCACAGTCCCATAGGATTTATAATCGTATGGAAAAAGCCATGCTCCGAGAACGGATTCACACTTCTAGGTCGGAAATAGCTAGGATCGACACTGAACTTTTCCATCTCCATCTACGTCTCAGCAACATCCTAGACCCTCACCATTGGGATAAAGTTGACTCCCTTACTTACGAAAAATTCGAGCGAGACCGAATTTTGCATTCCAACCGACAGAAGAAAAAGTTTGAAAAACTTCAACCACCGGAAATCATTCCTAAGCCAACCCGTACGGTTATAAATCTCAGTGACAAACCTCTCACCAACAACGAAACCCTGGTCCTGGCAAAGGGAGGGAACTACGCAGTCGCGCCGGCCTCTACACCTGTAGAGGAAATTATATCCAACGTGGAAGCTGCCATCCGCACTCTTCCAGAAACTACCGCGGAGGAAATCAGAATGGAAACAGCTCGCATTCTGAGAAAGGCTCAACCACCCAAAAGCAATCTGACAAAGCATGAACTTCGCGCCCTTCGAGATCTACGAATGAACAAAGATATCCTTCTTCTTCCGGCAGATAAAGGCAACGCGACTGTCATCATGAACACCACAGATTACAAAGCCAAGATGTAAGACCTCCTGGACGCGACAATCTATAACAAACAAACTAGAGACCCCACTTCAAAAATCCTTCGTAAAACCAACCAACTAATAAAAACATCCTCCATTCCCTCTGAAGTACAACGGGATCTATGCAGGAGCGAAGCCCTACCACCTCGTCTATATGGATTACCCAAAATCCATAAAACCAACGTGCCCTTACGACCTATTGTTAGTGCCATCAATTCTCCCACCTACCACCTAGCTAAATATTTGAGCTCTCTACTTCAACCCCACATTGGACAGACTCCCTCTTACGTCAAAAACTCCACTCACTTCGTGGGAAAAATCGAGGATATTCGATTACAGCCTGAAGATCTTTTGGTTAGTTTCGATGTTGTCTCGCTCTTTACCAAAGTTCCGGTAAAAGAAGGTCTGGCACACATCAGCAATATATTTACCCCTGATATCACCAGTCTCTTCCAACATTGTCTAACAACCAGCTACTTCCAATGGGACGGTTGTTTCTATGAACAATTAGACGGAGTTGCCATGGGAAGCCCGCTAAGTCCTGTGATTGCTAATTTCTACATGGTGAAATTCGAAGAACAGGCTCTTGCCTCATCTCCTCTTAAACCAACTACATGGTTACGGTATGTCGATGACACGTTCGTTGTTTGGAGTGACGGTCGAAAACAACTCGACAAATTCCTACAACATTTGAACAGCATCCATCCGAACATTCAGTTCACCATGGAAGTTGAAAAGGACCAACATCTAGCCTTTCTCGACGTACTGGTTACCAGGGAAGGAGACAAACTAGGACACCGAATTTTCCGCAAACCCACACATACGGACCGTTACCTACACAAACTGTCCAACCACCACCCACGGCAAAAAACAGGTATCATCCGTACACTCACTAGGAGAGCGGAAGATATTTGCGAGCCTCGACATCTTAAGTCCGAACTTAAGCACCTTCACAACACCTTTCGTGCCAACGGATACACTGACCATGAAATCCGTAGAGCCATGTGTCCCAAGAAACGTCCATTGAAAGAAGAAAGCTCAATTGCAGCTAAAGCCTTTCTCCCTTACATAAAAGGTGTGTCGGATAAAGTTGGTAGAATTTTGATGAAGAAAAACATCAAAACCATTTTTATTCCCACCAAGAAAATTCAACAACACCTGCGCTCTGCAAAGGATCCAAGAGATCCCCTCACAGCACCTGGGATATACCGTACCCCGTGCAGTTGCGGGCAGGTCTCCATAGGTACCACCAAGCGAAGCGTAAACACCCGCGAAAGAACACGAAAGGCATTGCAGGCTCCAACAACCTAATAAATCCGCAGTGGCAGAACATGCTATGCAGGATGGGCATGATATTCAGTTTGAAAACGCAGACATCTTGGTAAATTCGCGTAGTTACCATGCCAGACTTTATCGTGAAGCCATTGAAATCCTAAAACATTCCAACAGCTTCAACAAAAGAGAGGAAACAATGAAAGTGAACAAGGCTTGGTTACCAGCCCTAATCGGTACCACCACCAAACAGCAACGGCCAAATGCAGTCATGCGTAATCATGCAGAACCCGTTCCAACTATAAATGTCACCCCCGCGTCAAGTGTCAACTCAGTCTCAGCACAACCGCAGCGATGGACATTACGCCCACGCTACGTTCCCTGAGGATGCCAACCACAGTTGTTGGCGAAACGTCGGATAGACCACGGCCATCAAGCCCGAATTTCACAATTTCTTCTGAAAACGCCGGCCGTGAAAGCCTAAGCCTTTTCGTGCTACAGATATGTTACAATATCCATTAGACTTCCATCACCACTTGAAACAACACCTCCGTCGGATGGATTGGATGGGAAGCGGTAATGTATTTTAATAAACAGCCTCATGTACAACATTTCGAGAAGACCTACCACAACGTTCATCACTTCTACCGCAACCTAACAATAATTCTGCAAGCTGTAATTTTATGTTTGTCGATGACTCTCCCTTAAAGCCTGGCTGTAGTATACTTTCATCACACATATCTCCTGTTGTTAGTGGTCTTCCGCATTCGTAACAATGATGATGGTGTCTCCCGTGAAGGTGTAATATGAAAACGAACACTACATCCACACATTTACAAAGCTCCTCCCCTACATCGTCTTCCATGTAACAACTGTTACACAACAGCAGCGTTGTATTTTCATATACGTTTAACAATACTCTTCCTTCGATGCATGAATATTCATTAATGTTTTCACACACACTATGTCTCAGAATATGTTGCAGTGAGGTAATACTCTCCAAACTATACTTATGTTGTACATAACCATTAATTTTTTGTCTCTCACTGTTTTTACATCTCTCACCGCTCACAGGTAGAAACTGTCGTTAATTGTTAGGAATATTCAAAACTGATCGCCATGATTGTACCCACTCATCCTCACATATATCTACACCGAAGTCTGTGCAATATAATATAGGTAGTCTATCGACTCCTCTACCACTAATCAATTCTGATAACGAACGGTTCTCGAACCAGGATGTTCTACAAACGAATCCCATGCTGCTTACACCACTGCTCCTTGTATAACTTAATATTCGTTCTATATTTACTACTCAACGATTCTCGCTTCACCTCACTCTCATCTTTTTTCCTCCTCCAAAACTTTTCGCTCCACTCACACCCCACTCCTTTAAACTCCTATAAATATCCACACCTTCCCATCATTCAGCAGATCAAAGAAGCCTTCTTCATTTCCTGTTCCTTTATTTCAGCATCTCTTTTCAGTTTTTCGCGGTGTATAGCCTTCGTCGCTTCTCCTACTTGTTCCACCAACTTCGGGTATTCAAACGCCCCACCCAACATCTTCCTATTATACGTCCGCTTCTTCGGCTTCATGACTATACCTTTACCACCTTCTGATATCGTTCGCGATGTACTCGCCACAGGCACTATCGCTGTTTCGCTGACTACATTTCCTCCATCGACTGCTGTTGTCATCGATTTCTCATTGTTGAAGAACTCGTCCAACACCGCTGACAGATCAGAATCATCCAGATTATGCAATGGTAAATCACCTTGAACACCTTGTATCTGTTCAGCCATTTTACTTAATCGTTTCCTCTGTATATACTCTTTATACCTCTCTCTACTAGGACTTCTGAACTTATCCATCGTTTCCTCCGTAATGCTCTTTTAAATATCTTCAACCCCTCTCTTAATACTCTCACCGTTTCCATTTTTCCCACTCCTCCCAATTTCCATACACTTTTAAGTCTACTACGCACACGGTAATCCTCAGTTTTTGTCGAGATCTCTCCACACCTAATAACCGATATGATTCGTTGTCCGCACTGCGATAAATCCTTTACGCGATCTGACAATTTAAACAGACATCGAAGAACTTCGTGTCGTAAACGGGCACAGCGCGATCCTGTCGTCTGTACCGACTAAAAAACTGAAGGTTGTTACACCTTCTACCTCTTCTGACCGGTGGTGTGAAACCTGTAAAATTTATGTTCCTGTCTTCCTACAACGGTCACCTACGCACTATACAACATAAGGAAAAGTGTTGCTCACCTCTCGAGGAGGGAATCAGTTTCCTTACATCTGCTTTCACCAACAGAATTGCTTCGTTTCGTATCATGTCTACGAAATACCATCTTTCGTATACCGACTTTTTCAGTGATATTCTTGACAAATGTTTGCGCGTAATACGTAATCAGATCCATCTCCGCGACGGGTTTAAAATAAATTTCGAAGTTTTCGGACGTTACGTGCACGAAACTAAACAGTTAATTGAAATTAAATCTTTCAACACTAATAATAAAGTTGTGACGCGATGGATCGATCTTTCCAATCTTCTACAACATTTCTTCGATATTATTAACACCAAAGCATCAGAGTTTCAAGAACGGGAGTCAGGTATATAATTATTTTAACAAAATGTTTCTTTTTCCATCATCTTCCATTACGTTATTTTTTTCTACAGGATGGAGTTAAGAAAGGGTTATTTTCTTAGAAATCAGCTTTAACAAGTACAATCCGCTGAGAGCGTCTTCTTACATCCCTTTACCCAGACAAAATCTACTGAAGAAGGCGGTTGTGAATGTGAAAAACGATGATCAAGCCTGCTTTGCGTGGGCAATAACGTCGGCTATGTTCCCCGCACAAGCAAACTCGGAGAGAACTACTTCCTACCGACACTATTCGCGCACTTTGGACTACGAGGGCATTCAATTTCCTATGAAATTAACTGATATTCCTAAAAGTCAATGCGTTCAAAGAATGCATTTCGCTAACAATCCACACCTCCCAGATTATAACACCTGTCTTCCTACCTCTTATATTATGTATTTGGATGCTACTAATTTGTATGGACATAGTATGAGTCAACCCCTTCCTGTTTCCCACTTTCGTTGGTTAAACGAAACCGAAATTATTTAGAGTATAAGCTTTTAATCGTTGAAACATATCCATAGTTAAAAATATGAAAAACACAAGTTTCAAGAACAAATTTATTATATTGCACTACAATATTGTTTCACCACACAGTGGCTTCATCAGGTGATGACTTAACAAATTACATCTATTTGGTAGTATATATACTTATAGCGAAGGGTAGGGGTTGAACAGAAGAATCAATGGAAGTTAATATTTAAAAGTGGGGAATTGTTTACCTCTATTTGATCATTTAATATGATACCTTTTTTATTGTATTTATTAATTTCAAGGGTTTCAAGTAAATTTTATTTATAGCCTTTATTTTGTATATGCAAAATTTTGAAGTTTTGATCAAAGTTATGTTTATTATTAATTAAATGTTCGGCATAAGTTGACTCTGTTTTATTGTTAGTGAAGCATAGCAAATGTTCATTTATACGTGTCTGAAAAGACCTACCTGTCTGACCTATATAAACTTTTGGACAATGGAGTTTATTTATTAAATTGCAAGGATTGTCCAAAAGTTTATATAGGTCAGACATGAAGGTCTTTTCAGACACGTATAAATGAACATTTGCTATGCTTCACTAACAATAAAACAGAGTCAACTTATGCCGAACATTTAATTAATAATAAACATAACTTTGATCAAAACTTCAAAATTTTGCATATACAAAATAAAGGCTATAAATTAAATTTACTTGAAACCCTTGAAATTAATAAATACAATAAAAAAGGTATCATATTAAATGATCAAATAGAGGTAAACAATTCCCCACTTTTAAATATTAACTTCCATTGATTCTTCTGTTCAACCCCTACCCTTCGCTATAAGTATATATACTACCAAATAGATGTAATTTGTTAAGTCATCACCTGATGAAGCCACTGTGTGGTGAAACAATATTGTAGTGCAATATAATAAATTTGTTCTTGAAACTTGTGTTTTTCATATTTTTAACTATGAAACCGAAATTGATGAATTGAATGTTCTCTCTTTAGATGCTTCTTTTGAATACGGTTATGTACTTGAAGTCGATGTTGAATATCCTCAGCACCTCCATGATATACATGCTGATCTCCCCTTTTTAGTTGAAAATATTATTTCTCCAGCTAATGCTAATGGTAGAGTAAAAATACTAATACTAAACCTTATGAATAAAACAAAATATATTGTTCATTACCTAACGCTGAAACAAGCTCTTCGCAATGGATTAAAACTACTTAAAATTCATAGAGTTATCGAGTTTAAACAATCCGATTGGCTTAAACCTTTCATCGATTTAAATACTCGAAAACGTTATTTGGCTGAAAATAAATTTAGGAAATCTTTCTTCAAATTAATGAATAACAGTGCTTTCGGAAAAACGATGGAGAACGTTGATAAACGAGTTGATGTCAAATTAGTAACTCATTTGCAAAATTCAGGTCGCTGCCTTGGTGCTGAGACGTTAATAGCTAAACCTAATTTCAAAAATTCTAAGATTTTCACTCCCAACTTTGTAGCCATTCAGATGAGCATATTACGTATTGTTTACGATAAACCTCTCTATATAGGTTTTACCATTTTGGATTTATCAAAAGTTGTTATGTACGACTTCTACTACAGCTTTCTGAAACTAAAATATCACCAAAATATTTCTTTGATGTATATGGATACAGATTCTTTCATTTTTAAAGTGTTCACTAAAAACTTTTACCGTGGTATTGCTGAAAGTATTCATGACTTTGATACTTCTAATTATCCTCGCGATAATAGTTTCAATATTCCCATTACCACATCCGTTATCGGTAAATTCAAAGATGAGTTTCCTAATAATCCTATTAAAGCATTCTACGGAACCGGAGCTAAAGCGTATTGTGTTGAAGCGGTTGACCAAATTGCTAAGAAAGCTAAAGGTGTTAAGAAGAACGTTATTAAACTACATCTAGGAATTGATGATTATCTTCGCGTTATTAGGGACAATTCCACCATTATAAAATGTATGAATGTTTTTGTTTCTGACCTCCATACTGTGTACACCTAAATGAAAACTAAAGTAGCTCTTTGCCCTAAAGATGATAAACGTTTCTTAATTCCGAAAACAACTAATACGCTTCCTTGGGGACATTATGATATAAAAAACTCGGAAAATTCCATTTCAAAGTTGAACAATAATATCGACCAAGTAGTCAAAAATTTTAATCTACCACATAAAAATAACTGAACGGTTGGAGAATACTTTATTCAAAAACTTTTCGAGGCTTCTTCACTTCCACAAGAATCTATTGATACTATTTATGAACAACTTCTGTAATAATCACTTGTATGAATATGTAAATAATGCTCCAATGTTATATTTTAAAACTTTATCTTTATTATTGATTGTATACTCTTGTCTGTGTAAATAAATAAACGTTTTGACCTACGTTTGTTTTTTATTATTTTAAAAATTGTGTTATTTTCCTAAACATATAAAGAAAACCCTAAATGTTTCTGTAGTTACAATTTATTGAATTAATAGCTGTAACAATGAATAAACTTTTTTATAATCTTCAATATTAGTGGATGGCCATTTTTTGCCTGAGTCAGTACCATTTCGCCAGCCTGGAGCCTTTTCCGTTCCTTGTCGTAAAATGTTTTCTTCTATCCATCGCAACACTGTCTGATGACGACTGTAAATGCTTGGACTTAAAGTATACGGAATCTTGAACAAGTTGATTAACTTAATAAACTTTTCCAAATATTTCGGTTGCGCGTAGTATAATCATCCATTATTAAATCATCTACACACTTCAATAATGGTGTGTAGGTGTTCTTTACGTTTGTTAGCATTTGCTTTAGAAAATATATATCATTTCGCATGTAATTATAATTTGTTTCATTTAAAATCCCTTGGACATCATCACCGGTTATCTCCACTTTTTCACTACAAGCTTTTAAATAAAAAGTCGTTAACGAAGGTGTCGCACCGCTGTTTTATTTCGAGAACGAAATACAAAATATCGTACGATGTATCTTGTGGTAATGTTAACCATTTGAATACTTCCTTTGGTACTTCAACTCCCAACTTCGAACACACAACCTTGACTCTGTCTAAATCATAAGATAATATTGCTCTTCGCAAATTCGTAATGAGGACCTGTCTTTCTGCTTCATACAACTCATAGGATAAGGAATCCATTTTTTATGAAAATTCGATTTCTAAATCGTCTGGATCGCTCTCCTCGCTTACTAAATAACCTGTTATTACAATTTTATCGTATCCACCTTTCAACTCAAATTCTTGTACCACGTTTTCTAACTCTGACGCAACCAAATGTTTTCTTTCAGATAAGAAGCCGTCTTTGAAAAATTTCACTTCAATTACATAACTTTCAACCATTACTACGTCTTTAACTTTCAATGCACTAACTAACTATTACAACTGACTACACTCACCGCGTTTCATCTTATTTATAATCATACCTTTTTGGGGGAGGGGGTATATAAATTTGTAAATATGTTACCATTTATGAATACAAAAGCCTACATCTCAGAAAACGTTTTTTTATGAATCCAACTATTATGAGATGTGTCAAGCCCTAACCATTTCACGTAAACCATATCACCTCTACGTCGTAATACTCGTTCCACTAAAAACACGTCTGGATGAGTAGCTTTCTGTAATTCCATACCATAATATGTCTTCCTCATTATCATCTTTTAAGTAATACATAATTGGATCAGATAATTTTATACGGCTTATTGTAAATAGTTCGTTGGACCAATTCGGTGTATAACCTTTCCTAAACAATTCACGATATTTACCTATTCGTACCCGGTCTCCCACTTTAAACCGAATTTTTCGTAAATCAATCTTTTTTGGGTTGTTGTAAACACTTTTCAAAAGTGTTTCTTCGTTTCGTTTAGTGACTTTGTTTGGTTTCATTCCGATGGTTCTGTGAACCCTATTGTTGTATTCATTTACTATATCTTGTAATATATTCAACCATTTGTAGGATCCTTGTAAACTAAAGCGTTACCACGTTTTTGATTTTAATGTTCTATTTACTCGTTCCACAACTGACGCGTTCTTCGCGCTATACGTTGAGTAATGGTTAATTTTATATTTTTATATCACTTTTCTCACTTGTTTATTAAAAAATTCTTTTCCTAAGTCAGTTTGCATATTATCAGGAATACGTTTACTTCTTTTGAGAATTAACTGTAAGGCTCTTCCAACATCTTCACCTGTTTTGCGTTTTACTGCTTGAGCCCATACGAATTTTGAAAAACGTCTATTATAACTAAAATGTATCGGAAACTTTTATTCTCTCTTGCATACGGAATCATTTCAACTAAATCGGCTTGATGAAGATCATCCAATCCTTTAACAACTACCTTACGACGTGCGAAATTAATCCTAGCGGGTTTGTGTAGTTCTTTTACAACTTCTTCTTTTACGTTCGACATTTTTTTTTTCTAATCATGAACTATGGTTGTTGATTTAGAACTGCTCGGTTTTGCGTCACCTACTGCTCTTTGTTCTAAAGTATTTAACCTTACTTTAATCTCCCTCCCTTCTTTTTTTAGTGATTCTACCATTACCACTTATTCCTTTTTGAGGTCTTCTTTCTTTTTATTGGTTCTTTGAATTTCTTTCTCTGCAAACTCCATAACTTTTTTACACTCATCTTGAATGAAGGTCTTTATTAATTCAACGCTCGTATCTATATCTCTCTTCATGTCTTGTTCAATCTCAGTCTTCAGTTTCTTCAACAATTCTTCATCACCTTTTCTAGCAAACGCTTCTACATCTTTACACTCTAGTTTTATTTTTGTTGAAAGAGAGTCCATGATTATACCGCTCTTCTTTTCTATTAAATCATTCACCCAGTTTGTTATGTACTTATCCCTTTCATTGTTCAAGTTCTCAATTTCTCTTTGCAAATTTTTCATCATGATCTCTATAGTATTCTTATACTACTCATCAACTTTATACCAACTTTAGAGAGAGTTGTTGTGAATTCATTTCTTAAATCGTTCAGCTTTCTAACAGCAGTTTCCTTTACCCTTTCACATTCGATTCTTATATGCTCTTTTGTTAACCTGTCCTTTTCATCCACATACTTCTTTGTAGCTGCATGAAATTCTGCTATAGGCTCATTCAAATGAATAATACGTCTATTAGCCACATCGACAAAGTATAACACTTTATCGAATGCTTTTCTAATATCCACCACATCATCTTGTGATAAAAGAAGTTTAATTTTTTCTCCAAAAATCGTACATTAACAGCATCATGCTCCTGCTGAGGATCCCCTATTCTACTTAAGCGGTTATGATTAAAATCGTGAGCATTGCTAAATGCTCGCGAATATAATCGTTTTTTGTCTAACCCCCGTCCGAATTTATCAACTATCATCGTCAAACTAACCATTCTAACAATTTGTTTATTCGATTATATTACACTCACGCAACTCTTCTAAAATTGATTGGATTTCGTTTTCATGGTTTGTATTACCTGCTTGTTGAGAAGCAACCAACAACTTTAAACGATCACACAATTCATTAACATCATCAAAATATTTGTATTCTATCGGTTTTTCGTTGTAAGTCAACAACGATAAGCCTCTACCTTTAGAAGGCTTCGTTGTTTGCTGTCTTAAATTGTAGACTGCTCCCGAACGTTTTAATATATCCGCATAGTCTCTCTGTTCTTTAATTGATGTTGGATATTCAGAACGTAATTTAAACAGTTGCTCATATAATCCTACAGTACCTGTGTATTTAAATTTTCCATTGATTACAATGTCTGATCCATCAAAATCTACTTCAGAATCACCGATAAAAAATTTATTTGTGTCCCATTCGAATCGAACTTTATCAAAACGGGGATTAACAATGTCAGTTTTAAATATACTACTGTCAAACTCTTTGATAATTCCTTCTACATAATCTCGAGGTAGAGGATGGAATTCCTCCAAATATTCTCCAAATCGAGAGCAATTGACATAATCTAAGTATTCTTTTTTTGCTTGTTCGAACACACTCTCATCCGTTGATGGGTTAACTTCATATACACTTTCTTCCCTTAAGAAGGAAGGAGGACCTTGAAGTATGGTGCCTGGAGCATTCGAAGGATCAACTTTTCTAATTTTTATTGGAGTTGATGATGCTGCTCTTACATGAGGTAGGAGCATGTTACAAAGAGTTACGTTATAGTTGTAGTGAATCTTTTGGAAGCGAAGAAGTCTTCTGCTGAATGATGGGAAGGTGTGGATATTTATAGGAGTTTAAAGGAGTGGGGTGTAAGTGGAGCGAAAAGTTTTGGAGGAGGAAAAAAGATGAGAGTGAGGTGAAGCGAGAATCGTTGGAGTAGTTAATATAGAACGAATATTAAGTTATACAAGGAGCAGTGGTGTAAGCAGCATGGGATTCGTTTGTAGAACATCATGGTTCGAGAACCGTTCGTTATCAGAATTGATTAGTGGTAGAGGAGTCAATAGACTACCTATATTATATTGCACAGACTTCGGTGTAGATATATGTGAGGATGAGTAGGTACAATCATGGCGATCAGTTTTGAATATTCCTAACAATTACAGACAGTTTCTACCTGTGAGCGGTGAGAGATGTAAAAACAGTGAGATACAAAAAATTAATGGTTATGTACAACATAAGTATAGTTTGGAGAGTATTACCTCACTGCAACATATTCTGAGACATAGTGTGTGTGAAAACATTAATGAATATACATGCATCGAAGGAAGAGTATTGTTAAACGTATATGAAAATACAACGCTGCTGTTGTGTAACAGTTGTTACATGGAAGACGATGTAGGGGAGGAGCTTTGTAAATGTGTGGATGTAGTGTTCGTTTTCATATTACACCTTCACGGGAGACACCATCATCATTGTTACGAATGCGGAAGACCACTGACAACAGGAGATATGTGTGATGAAAGTATACTACAGCCAGGCTTTAAGGGAGAGTCATCGACAAACATAAAATTACAGCTTGCAGAATTATTGTTAGGTTGCGGTAGAAGTGATGAACGTTGTGGTAGGTCTTCTCGAAATGTTGTACATGAGGCTGTTTATTAAAATACATTACCGCTTCCCATCCAATCCATCCGACGGAGGTGTTGTTTCAAGTGGTGATGGAAGTCTAATGGATATTGTAACATATCTGTAGCACACTTTGAAGATGATAATTTTGTAGGAGATAACTGTGTTATAGATAGGTTTAAAAATAAAAAAAAGGATATAGTTTTAAAAAGTTTATTAATCTTACTTCTAAAATAATTATTATATAGCTAATAGTAAACTTATACTTATAGTTATATTAATCTTACTTCTAAAATAATTATTATTATATCTAATAGTAAACTTATAATTATATTAATAAAGATGTCAATAAAAACTACACTAGTCACTATGGAAGTGAGAGGTCCACAGCAAAGAACCACGATTCACATATTGAATCACCCCCTTTCCGCTCCATTGTCTCTGGCGAAGGTAGTCTTCAAACCGTTGACAAAATTCTACGGAGCGCTCTCGGTCCTTGATCGTCCACATGGTTACCTCTCCTTGGCTGGTGTAAAACACCTTTTTATATAAAATATAAAAGTTGTTTTCGTGCATTGCAACGGAATCGCCAGTTAATGTTATGAAGTAGTACATGTTATTATAGTTCGAATTTTTTGATGTAATAGAGAATGTGTTGAAATGAAGAAGTCTTCTGCTCAACGAAGGGAAGGTTTAGGTATTTATAGGAGTTGAAAGAAGTGGGACGAAAAGATTTGGAGGAGGTGTTGAACTTACAAACGTAAAATGACAGCTTGCAGAATTATTGATAGGTATGAACGTTGTGGTAGGTCTTCTCGAAATGATTGTATATGAGATTTTTTATTCAAAAGTTAAAGTAGAACGGTGTGGAAAGAAGAAACGTAATTGTTTGATGTGAACAGAGTAAGATGGAAGACATAAAGTATGAATTCAAATTTGTTTACGTAGAAGAACGGGCACAGGTTTAAGACGTATGCGTAAAGTAGACATGTGTGCACAACATCAGCGTATTTTGGTTATAATAACAAAGTCGTTGACGTATGCATATAACAAAAACATAGGTGTTCACCGTGGACGACAAGTGATGTCAGTGTGTGTGATGAACTTACAAACGTAAAATGACAGCTTGCAGAATTATTGTTTGGTTGTAGTAAAAGTGATTGGTATGAACGTTGTAGTAGGTCTTGATGATTGTACATGAGTTTGTTTATTCAAAAGTTAAACTAGAATGGAGTGGAAAGAAGAAACGTAGTTGTTCGATGTAGACGGAGTAAGATGGAAGAAGCAAAGCGCGTGAATTCAAATTTGAATACATGGACATAGAAGAACGGGTACAGGTATATATAAAATAGACATGTGTGTGTGATATCGACGAATGTCGATTACGATGATAAAGTTGTTGACGTATGCGTTAAACAAAAGAACGCAGGTGTGTGTGTGTACGTATTAGTAAAAAAGGTAAGTGTTCAACGTCGAGCTAATGCTGCGTCTGCAAATCACATTTGCTATTTAAGCGATCACCTCTTTCTCTACAACACCATTCATTCTCCAATTATTACCTTATGAGAACATGGTGTTTACAAACCAAGCACAATGTACACTCCTCCAAAAGAATTACTCCTTGCCTGGACATGCTACCATCGTTGTCCAACCGTTTCAAGTCCTACAATCCACTGCTACTACAAAGTTTCAGTGCCAACGGTGTCTTTACCTGAGTCAGCACACAGAAGGCTTTGTTTGCTTTCCATGTCGCATTATGGAACCCCTTCAGTACTGTGTCAGCTGTAAAATTTATTTGATGGATGTGTTGAATCGAACTTGTTCTAATTGTAGACAAGGATACCTCTGTCATAAGACTGGTATGTTTCATCAGTCCTCGCAGTATCATGTCTTGCAGTGCTATATTTGTACATCATGGTACGAGAGAGAACAGGCTCGTCATGACCTAGACGGTTACTCTACCGAAGAGTTCACACCACTTTAATCATCTTCCTCTCCATTCTAAAGCGTTAACTATTTATGTCTATGATGCAAACATCTTTTACTTAGCTATCCATTTCAATATCTTCTTTTCCCTTCCCTTTCTCTTCCTTTTTCAACATTTATGACCTTGACCCACTTTCCGTTAGAATACAACAACTGTTACGTCACAATTAATTCACATTTCAATCGTTACAAATCAATATCCTCTCACTCACTTTTCTGTTCCAGAAGCTTTACAAGGTGAAATAGATACATAGAGCAGATACTATAAAATATTCAAGTGTTTATATATATAATTATTAATCGAGTCAATGTTCATCAGTTCATGTGTGTCGAAATATTGTTTAAGCAATAAGCGTGTGTGTGTACTCGTTGTCGGTTGTATAGATGCTAGGTAAAATTGCTTTGTGTTTGCGTATATGTATAACTGTAGGTGTTCACCGTCGACGACAAGTGATATCTGTATGTGATGAACTTACACATGTAAAATGATAGCTTGCAGAATTATTGGTAGGTATGAATGTTGTGGTAGGTTATCTCGAAAACAAAAGTTAAAGTAGTGTGTATATATGTGTGTGTATATATGTATGTATGTATACATATTAGCAACAAAAGTGCGTGAATTCAAATTTGAATACATAGACAGAAGAACGGGTACAGGTATATGTAAAATAGACATGTGTGTGTGTGTGATATCGACGAATGTCGATTACGATGATAAAGTTGTTGACGTATGCATTAAACAAAAGAACGCAGGTGTGTGTGTGTACGTATTAGTAAAAAAGGTAAGTGTTCAACGTCGAGCTAATGCTGCGTCTGCAATTCATATTTGCTCGATGTAGACGTCATCCTCTCTTACTCTGAGCGTGAACCCGTTAATACATAATGTTACGTCACAATTAATTCACATTTCAGTAATGTTACGTCATCCTTTCCTCCTCTGAGAGAGGAACCGTTATCCCCCCTACTAATAAACTATCGTTTTGTTTAATATAATATTATAAATGAAACAGAGTTAAATTATTATTATTATGAGCTTTATTATATTATTACATTTACATCAATCCAGCTATTATACTTACTACTGAATTTTAATTGAATTTATCGAAAAAAACGTGTAGATTACAAAAGACGCACATGATTTTGATAACAAAAAAAAATATTTATTTCAAGAATTGATTGAATAAAAAAAAACTATAATTAAATGTTATTGATAATTTTTTTCTTAATAAACACCCGTAACATTTCCTTTTAGTAGGTGGTGGACCATCAATTTGCAGTCTACCCTTATTGTAATGTTCAAAACATGGATACTCTAGTTTAAATTCTTCATCTTCTTTTAAGTATGTAGGTAATTTATCCCATGCTAAATAACGGGAATAGTAATTGATATGATCTAATAAGTATTGTCGTGGTAACGTTTCGATTTCTTTAGGCTCTAATTCACACAACCTATAGTTACATTCCTTTAACTTTTTCAACACTTTATTAATTATCAATAGTTCACTCCGTAACTCTGCCATTTGTAACGAGGTATACTGAAGAAATTTTCTTTTTTTTTACTTTTATTATATAATTTTTGTAATCTTTCTTGTAATCTTTGCTTCAATGACCGACATGAACTTAAACTGATTACAAATTTATTCTTCTTATTACTTTCAACATGTTAATATTGTTTTAACTGCAGCTACTTTAATAATGAAAGAGAACATTTTATATATCTCTTTTTATTACTATATTATATCCTCACTACAACAACAACCATACATTACATTTTTGCTTTTAAGAGACAATCCTAATAATTTTTATATTTTCTCTAACACAATTTGGTATATTACGTACTAAAACATGTGAATTCCAAGGTGAATAAGAGTACCCCTCTTCAAGTTTCTGAAGTGATGGACATTGTAGATTTTCTAGGGGTTGATAATATTAATACTCTTATCATCCAGAATTTCTAGAATCTAATGAACCTTCTCTAATCCTTTTACATAAATGGCTGTAACATCATTTAACTTCAGCAGGTGTCTTTAGAGATAATAATCAATTTTTCCATTTTCCCACGATAATCCGTGAAAGTTTCTTCTCAACCAATGATTTTCATATATATATATATATTTAGATGATAGAGATTGATATTGATTTGGTGGTTTAAATAGAAATACACTTACTTATAAAAGAGTTATATGATACTTACTAGAATGTTCTTTTGCACTTACAGATATTCGAACTTGAAGTGAAATTTGAAACATTTATAAACCCTAGTATCTATCCTTAGCAGCCGAGGGATCCTTTTGAGTAAAATATGTACGTGGAATGTGTTTATGACCACCTTTCATCTTCATATATTCTGTAAAGGTGCATGGAATACAATTCGTATTGGGTTCATCAGTTTCACCTTTACATTTAGGACACTTGTACTTAATTTTAACAGGCATATTTTTTATATAATATTAATAACACCGTTTTTTTAATCGTTTCACTTTGGTGTGAATAATAAATTACAACTAGCGGTACCTGTTTCTTAAATAGATCTGGTGACAGTATGGGTTCCTCGCTACCTTTATTCCAATAATATGATCGTTGAAATTTAGTACACATTTGGTATAACATTGTAAATTGGTTTTGATTATAATTAACATTAATGTTATCATACGGATACATTTCAAAGTTTACATATAATTTGATAGATTTTAAGTTACAATGATCAAATTTCTTCTCTACATGATAATATAGATAGTTGTTTACGATGATACAGTCAGGCTTCAAGGGAGAGTTATCGACAGATGTGAAATTACAGCTTGCAGAATTATTTCTAGGTTGTAGTAAAAGTGTTAGGTATGAACGTTGTGATAGGTCTCCTCTATATGATTGTATATAAAGTTGTTTACGATGACAAAGTTGTTAACACATGCATATAACAAACAAAACCGTGGACAACAAATCATGTTAATATATGATGAACTTATCCATATATATACTGATTTATAAAAAAAAGGGTATGTGTTCCACGTGGAGCTAATGCTGCGTCTGCAAATCATATTTCACTATTTATTGAGCGCTAAAGGAACATCGTCTCATTGTATTCTTGAATCTATTTCCTAATAGATACAATAATATGTCCGATAATAAAAGCAAGAAGCCGGCAGTACCGAAACCCCGTTTTGGAAAATTGAGGACGGGTGCGGTAAGTAGAAGAAAATCTTAATTGTAATTGTTTAATTAATTATTAAATGTTTTAATACAGTTATGTATTGTTTGCAGTACGATCTAGTTACAATGGTAACCACTGCGGCGGCAGCGTTATCCGTTGCTACAACCACTGCGACTGTAGCAACGGGTAGGAAGAAGAAGCTGGGGATCCGAGGAAGACCCGTGGCGACGACGTCTACCACGTGGAGCAGGTCGGTGAATACGTCGACGTCACCTATAGCAAGAGGGACCCCAGCAGAAACGCTGTCGCTGAGTGATGAGAGCCTGGAAGCCAGTATATTCATAGACGGTACATGTGTCATAGATGTGACGATGCCTCCGCCGCCCCCATGACGCTTTCGCAGGAAATGGATCAGTTAGAAAGCGCCATGGTAAGTGCCCATCGGATTCCAGAAGAGATGGCGGCACTGACGTTAGCTTGGGAGAGGAAGCGCGCTGCTCGCGGTAACGTGAGCACAGAGCTCGCCCGAGTCCGTAAGCGTAAGAGTCTTCTTGAAGACGAGGAAGCTCGGCTTGTAGCTGAGCTAGCTCGTGTTCGAGAAGATATCTTACAAGCGACGGAGAAAGAGACGCAGCTAGTAGTAGACGAAGAGGAGCTGCGTCTCGAAGAAAACGTCTTGGAGCATGAGGTGGAAGTGAAGCGCCCGAGGTATGAGCGGCTCTGTGTGGGTGTACAGAAGCTGGCACATCAGATGACACCTGTACCGAAAGACCTGGCGTAACTAGATCGAGCGCGGGGCATTTACATCCACATAATACTTCCGAGTAAAAATTAGTTATGTAACCTAAACAATTAAGTTAGTAGAAAGTTAAAGTATCTTAGCATTTTGTAATATTTTATAACTAAAATAATTGTATACACTCATGAACACTACTTTCTTGAAGGTTGTAACTTAAATTGTATGAGTTCTTCTATTTAATCTATGTATTTAATTATTAATATGTATATATACCTATACATGTATTGTAAATAATGTATGGATGGATGTATGTATTGTAAATATTATAAATAGTGTATGGATGTATGTATATATTATAAATATAATAATTATTATTGTATTATCTTTTATTCACAAAAAAAATAAATAGTTCAATAGAAATTATGAGTTTTATAATAATAACACTAACACCGTGAACGACAAGTGATGTCTGTCTGTGATGAACTTATACACGTAAAATGATAGCTTGCAGAATTATTGTTTAGCTGCAGTAAAACATAAGTTAGTTATATGTGCGTATGTGTATGTGTATGTGTACATATTAGCAGCAAAAGTAGTGTGGAGCTAATGCTGCGTCTGCAAATCATATTTGCTATTTAAACCGCTGTCACTTCGTAACAGTATCACTTCCTCGGAAGGGTTTCCCAACTTAACATGGACCTTTCCCGTGTATCAGTTGTGTTTACGCCTTTCAGGCAGACTTTCAACACCCTCCGACTACAATGTATACTTTGTCAACGTCTTCGCATAAACTGTAGGAAAGAAACAGGATTCTGTTGTTAACTATGTATTGACAACAGATCTCTGCTTTTCTGTTACACCTGTAGTAGAGAATATAATCTCGACGTTGTAAACTGCTGCTATCAATCTTGTCGTCAGGGGGAAAACTCATACCTCTGCGAGAAGACTGGCTTGGTTTACGAGATCGCAGATACACATACTCTCTACTATTTACTCTGTAGTACAGCTCAGCAAAGGCGTCGATTATTTACATCTATTATGATGCAACCACCCTTTACGTAGCTATCCATTTCAATACCTTCCTTTCCCCTTTCCATTTCCCTTCCTTTTTAAACATTTATGACCTTGACCCACTTTCCGTTAGAATACAACAACTGTTAAATCATTTCAAATTTAATCGTTATAAATCAATATCCTCTGTTCCAGAAGCTTCACAAAGCGAAATGTATTATACATAGAGCAGATACTATAAAATATTCAATGATTAACCCAAGTGTGTTTTCTATATATACATAATTATTAATCGAGTCAACGTTCATCGGTTCATATGTAAATAACAAAACTACAGCTCTCTTTATAAATCAATAGAATTTAATAAACCATTTTTAACATTATACCTAGTACCTAAATTATACGTAACTATAAAAGTATATATATTATGCTGATGCAAACGTCGATGCTATGCTGCTCTAGATGTTCATAATACTGAACAGTACTGATAGTACTGATGGGATGTGGGGGATCAGGAGAGTATCTATACGTAATTATTAATCGAGTCAACGTTCATCGGTTCATATATATTAAAATTGTTTAAACAATAAACGTGTGTATGTGTGTGTCTGTTGTCGATTGTCTGGTAAAATTTTCTTTAGCGTATAATAACCTTGCCACATGTTTCTAGAAAATGTATATATGGTTATATTAGGTGTGGTGATACTTTGATTATTATTGTTTTTAAGCATGATATTCGGTAAAACTGTTGATAACGTAGTTATCCATTAGATATAACATATTATACATAAATTTATACGTATTTCAATCGTTATAAATCAATATTCTCACTCCTATGTTCTATAATCAGTTCTTACACTATCGAAAGCTATGTAATTAGAACATCTAGTGATATTTGATAAAACTGCTGATAAAGTAGTTATCATTAAATTTCAGTAAAAAGTTTCAACGAAATAGATTTATCTATACCTTTACGTTTGTATTTGTAATTGTTGATCGTATATTTAAAGCATTCGTTTTAATAGCAAATTGCGAATTTGTTGACGTAACTGTCGGTGTTCACCGTCGACGACAAGTAATGTCTCTATGTGATGAACTTACACATGATAGCTTACAGAATTATTGGTAGGTATGAATGTTGTGGCAGATTATCTCGAAAGTTAAAATAGTGTGTGTGTATACGTATACATATTAGCAACAAAAGTAACGTGGAGCTAATGCTGCGTCTGCAATTTGCTCGATATAGACGGAGTAAGATGGAAAGCGCGTGAATATGACATAGAGGAACGGGTACAGCTTTAAATCTATTGGATATAACACAGTTGTTACGTCATACTTAATTCATATTTCAATCGTTACAAATCAATATCCTCACACCTCTGTTCCAGATGTATATGTAAAGTGGACATGTATGCGCGATATCAGCAAATTGTTGGCGTAACTGTCGGTGTTCACCGTCGACGACAGGTGATGTCTGTATGTGATGAACTTATACATGATAGCTTACAGAATTATTGGTAGGTATGAATGTTGTGGTACGTTATCTCGAAAGTTAAAGTAGTGTGTGTATATGTATACATATTAGCAACAAAAGTAACGTGCAGCTAATGCTGCATCTGCAATTCATAATTGCTCAATATAGACGGAGTAAGATGGAAAGCGCGTGAATATGACATAGTATATATACATGTGTGTGCGACATCAGCGAATTGTTAAGTTGTCGATGTATAGGTACTGAACGACAAGTGATGTTTGTCTGTGTATGATGAACTTGAACACATGATAGCTCATTGTTCGGTAAAGCAGAGTATGTATGTGTGTGAAGGTATCCACGCATGCAAAAAAAGTCACGTGGAGCTAATAATGCGTCTGCAATTCATATTTGGTATTTAACCGACCTCCTCGCTCTCTACAACACCATTCCGCCTATTTCAACAACCGTTGTCACAGCATCGAAAGGCTTATAAGCAGATGTCACCCGACTGCGTAGGTGTGGTTTGCGCAATCGCTACTATAGTAGACATTTCAATCAACCGACAACGTCGAAAAGACGCAGATAAATATACCCTCTACTGTAGTAGACATATGAATCATAACCTTGAGCCACAAATTACAATTACGTCACAATTAGCACAAATCGAAACCCTTTCGCCCTCTGAAATAGAAACGGCTTTCTAGCAATCGATGATAAATACGCTCTCTACTGTAGTAGACATATGACCTTGAACCAGATTCTATCGATTAAAATTACGTCACAATTGTCACAAATCACAACCCTCTCATCCTCTGAATTAGAAGCTGTCATCTACCCCTACTTTATTTCGTTGCCAACAATTCATACACATATCTTTGAATTTATCAAACGACATATCAGTATTAACATGATCATTGTATATATGTTTCAAATTTAAATCATCCTGTTTAAATAGAACTGGCTTAGGGGCCACTGACTACTTTATTCGACTCAACTCTTCGAGTTGAGTCCATCCGCATGATCTTCAAGGTCCGCAAAGGTCAATAAAGAAGTTGCTCAAAAACGTTATAAAATAGTTTTTTTTGCAACTGCCTTGTCGACGCTGTAGTTGCCGGGTACGGACGTTGCAACTAAGCGATTACTTGAAAAAACCGCCCTTCTTAGGGGCGTCCCCTAATGAAGGTTTACTGAAGGGGAGGGGAACGAAGCTGACTGCCTCCGCGCGGTGTTCCCGGGAAACGTCATTGACGGCTAAACAGTCAGCAAAACTAGTTCTACTGGAAACAGGTTTACGTAGTTGAGGTTAGGTTAGGATAGATTCGGTTAGGTCAGGTTAGTTTAGGTTATGATAGTAAAGGACAGTGGTACGGTAAGCACCGAAACCGAACCTTTGAGGCTGAGCATAGCCGTGACCACAGCAGCCTTCGATGAAGGATGCTACGGAAAGATCTGCACAGCCTGGGATATTTTCGAAAGGGAGGGGGTTAGCGAGATTGAAGTGGAAATGGCCGGAGTGGACAACTGGCGTAGAGGAAGAAGAATGATGGAATACATTGGGAGAAATAGGAAATTAACAGTACACGTAAAAGAAACCAAAGGGGAGGAAGGATCGAAAGAAAAAAAAGAAAGGAAAACCACTAGTGTCTACTATATACATACAGGGAAAGGAAGGGGAAAACCAAATGACCTTTGCAAACGTGTTGAAGAAACTGAGTAAGGAAATAGATGTAAATAAATTGGGAGCGGAGATGAAAAGTATAAGAAGGCCGATCACGGGAGGGCTGGCCATTAAAACCACAGCGAGGAAGACTGGAGCGGAAGACGCTCTAGTTAAAGAAATTAATAGAGTGCTGGGGGATGAAAACGTAGCCAAGAAGAAGGCAAATAAAATAAGTATTACAATAAGAGACATAGACTATACCATGAAAAAGGAGGATGTAGAGGAGGCAATTACAAGGGAGGTGGGCTTAAGACAGAATGACGCATGGAGCCTCAAAGGATGGAAAGAGATAGATAAGGAAACGGAGGAAGACAGACCAAGACAGGCGATATTGGTAATTGAAAAAAAAAAGGAAGAGATCTACTACAAAAACGAAGATAGAAAATCGGATGGAGCACTTGCAGACTGGAGGAAAGATTCTTTCCAACACGATGCTACAGATGCCAGAACTTCGGCCATAAAGCCAACGAATGTAATAAGAAAGATATAATAAGGAAAAGGTGTCTAAGATGTGGAGAGACAACACACGATGTAGGCACCTGTAAGAACGATATTAAGTGCTACAACTGCCAAAATGGAGAACACAGAGCAGACAGCATGAGCTGTCCCGTGTATAGGGAACTAGTGTGGAAAATGAAGGAGAGAAGAAGGGGAGCAAGGAAAGATAAAGGAAGGTAATAAGATAAAATACAATAATGATTATTTTGCGGATAAATACGAACAGAAGTAGAGGCGCCCATGCAATGCTGGAGCAGGTGATAATCGAGAGAGGGTTAGATGTGGTGGTAGTGGCGGAGCCGAACATTAAAATAGTAGAGGGAGACGAGTGGTATAAAGATGAGGACATGGATGTGGCTATGAAATCAAGGGAGAAAATAAAGGGATTTGGAAGTGGAAAGGGGTTTTTATGGGGTGAGATTGAAGAAATTACAATGATTGCGGTTTACTTTTCCCCAAACAGAACTATGAGAGAGTTTAAAGATTTTTTACAACAACTGGAAACAAAAATAAGAAAAACGAAGGGACCACTACTAATAGCGGGAGATATTAACAGTAAGTCTACTTTATGGGGAGGAGATATTACAAACGAAAGAGGAAGAACCGTTGAAGAATTAATATCTACATTCGACCACAGGATATTAAATAGGGGAAATGAACCCACATTTCAAAGAGGTACGAGCATGTCATACATAGACATAACCCTTTGTATTATATTTAGAATATTAAGAACGGTGACATTAATATTTTTTCTGAGGGTTTTCAGGCGGCAATCTTCAAAAGGAATAATGAAGTTAAAAATGTGGAAGAATTACAAGAAATTATAAAAGAAGCATGTGATTACGCTTATCCAAGAAGGAATAAAATCGGAGAGGGAGGGACAAAAGCGTATAAATACTGGTGGTCTGAAGAAATTAAACTTATTAGGAATGAATGTATAAACATCAAGAGAAGAATATCGAGGAAAAGAAAAAAGCTAAATAATGGAAACAGGACAGAGGATGAAATAGAGGAATTGGAAAATTTAAATAGTTTATGGAAATAAAAAAAGAAGGTATTAAGAAAAAACATTTTTAAAACAAAAAAGAAAAACTGGGAAAAGATTCTAAAAGACCTAGGCAACGATATTTGGGGAAAGGCCAACAAAATAATAGCGAACAAGATTAAACCACCCTCCCCCAAACTAGACGAGGAAGAATGAAGGAAAGTAATAGACGACTTATTTCCAGCCTCTAGCATACCAACATTACGAAGAAGAAAGGTAAGTACACATGAAATTGATGAGGTAACGTTGCAGGAAATAGTGAAAGCCGGCGAGAGGATAAGGACAGGGAAGGCACCGGGATTACATGGAGTGGCACCGGAATGTATAAAGAAACTAACTAAGGATTACCCGGAAGAACTTAGAAAGATTCTGAATGAACTGATGACGAATATGAATTTCCTTAAGCAATGGAAAATGGCACGAGTCGTATTGATACCAAAAGGGACATCCATAGGTAAGTATAGGCCACTCTGCTTACTTACAGGTATCAGTAAGATATATGAGGCAATAATAGAACAAAGATTAAGGTGCTCCATTGTGTACTCGGAACGGCAGTATGGTTTCACTAAGGGGCGGAGCACTGTGGATGTCATACTAAAGGTAAAAGAAATAGTAAATAACATTAATAAAATCACATACAGGCACAGAAGACTAGCAGTTCTCATAACCTTCGACGTAAAAAACGCCTTTAACACTGTTAAATGGAAAGACGTGATGCATTCGTTGAAGAACAAAAATACTACTACTTGGTCGAAATAATAAAGGACTACTTCTGAGGTAGAGAAATTCAAACCCCACACCGGAAGATACCACTGGGAAAGGGAGTCCCCCAGGGTCGATACTGGGACCGACTCTCTGGAACGTGGTATACGACGGTGTGTTACAACTGGAATTCCCTGACACGACAATTATTGCATATGCAGATGATCTGGCAATAGTGGTAACAGGTAAAAACAAAGTACAACTAAAAAGTAATATTTACAGGGCGGCAAGGGGAATAGAGGAATGGTTAAAAGAAAGAACGTTAGAGATAGCACGGGAAAAGACGGAAATAGTCATAATCGCTGGTAAAAACAAATTGAAGAAAATAAGAGTTAATATAATGGGCAACGCGGTCGAAAGTAAGGAGTATGTGAGGTATCTGTGGGTTAATGTGGCCAGAAACATGAGGTGGAATACACATCTACAAGATGTCTTGGAAAAGGGAAAAAGAACGGCCAATAATTTAAAACGCTTGATGCCGGTAGAAGGAGGACCGGATAATTTTAAGAGGAGAATGTTGGTAGCTGTACTGCATTCAGTTGTTACGTACGCAGCACCGACATGGGCCGAGATTGTGTTAAAAGAAGGGCACAAAAGGAAAACACTGGTCACACAGAGATGCCTCCTGTTACAATTGATTAATGCATACAGGACGACCTCCACTGACGCCTTAGCGGTAATTGCCGGAGTATGCCCACTTGATCTGTTAATCAGGGAGAGAAGGGAAGCGTATGGGAAAGGGAAGAAAGAAAGGAAAAGATGCAGGAAAAGAAAAGATAGAAGATGGAGGAAAATATGGGAACAAAGTACAAAGGGAAGGTGGACACATAGACTGATTCCAGATCCAGTCGTATGGGAAGCGAGCATCAAAAGAGGCGTAAACCATTATACGGCCCAGTTCCTCACGGGTCATGGATGTTTTAGCGCGTACCTCTGGAAGAGAGGCATTGTGGAATGCGATGCATGTCCGCAGTGTTTCTTAGCTAGAGATACGGCGGAACACGTCCTGACCTGTGAGGCCTGGAAAGACGAAATGGCGATGCTGGAGGAGAGACTGGGGGAGCCTCTTACGGCCGATAACTTTTTCAAACATGTAACAGAAGGAAAATGGCCAGAGATAAGTGGGACGATAGAATATATAATGCGAGCAAAAGTAATAGAAGAAAGAGTAAGAGAAAATATGAATCAGTAAAGTCAACTTTGTACTAGATGTTTAACGGTTTTCTATGATGTTTGTGAAATTTATATGTTATTTTAACTATTTATTATTATTTATTTTAATCCTATGACGTTGTTTACAATGTAAGTGTACTAGTGTTTATTGTTGAAAATTTTAGATTAGAAGTAAGTGTTAATATTGTTATAGTTTATTAGATATAAGTGTTAAGTCTGTTATAGTTTATTAGATATAAGTGTTATAATTTTACACAGTTTCTTTATACAGAGTTTTTATTTACATATAATGTCATAGCTTTCTTTTGTATATTAATTTACTATGCCGTAGAATAACAAGGTGGCCTGAAAATATAACGAACGGAAAGGTAAGAGAACAAGGAAACGTGCAGCGCTGGCAGGCGAGGTGATACCTTTATACTGCTCTCTGCACAATTACGGAAGAAGTGAGTAACGTATCCGCAGGCGGAGGTTGTTCCCCTTACACTGCGTGCTGTTTAATGCTTAACCATTTGCTTACAGGTGGGTCGGATGGGTAGGCGGGGTGCGCCCTTACACTGCCCACTTCTCTTTTCTCTATTCATTTACAGGAGGGTCTGATGGGCAGGCGGGGCTGTGCCCTTATACTGCCCATCTCTGCTTTTACTTTGTTACAGATGGGTCGGGTGGGCAGGCGGAGCTATGCTCTTATACTGCTCATCTCTGATTGTTTTGTTTATAGGTAGGTTGGATGGGCAGGCGGGGCTGGACCCTTATACTGCCCTCCGAAACAAATAGTATAAAGAAAACGCGCCCGAGCACTACACTAAATTCAAAATCCTCTTTCGAGTAAACGGTACGCCTGGTTTTTAATATTTCGATGGATACTCTACTAAATTCCAAATTTATATTATCAAAATTGACATTCAGAAACAATTTTTTGAGGGCTGCCCACCATAAAGAATACCCCAAGAGGGTGATGCCGTGGTGGGGGTGTCAGCCATAAGTGCCGGGAGGTTTTTAGTGGGTAAACCGGCTTCTCCGGGAGTCCCACACTACCGGTCGTCTCTGAACGACCGGTGTGCATAAAGCATTTTCCTTCCGAGGGGCAGAAAAAAAAAGGTTAGTTTAGGTTAGGTTAGGCTAGTTTAGGTTAGGTTAGGTTAGTTTAGGTTAGGTTAGTTTAGGTTAGGTTATGTTATGTTAGGTTTTGGTTAGGTTAGGTTGGGAGCATGTTTTCATTGAAATTGAGCGTTTTTGAGCAACTTCTTTATTTGACCTTTGCGGACCTTGAAGGTCATGCGGATGGACTGAACGAAGAGTTGAGTCGAATGAAGTAGTCAGTGGCCCCCTAGTGGTGGACCGCTAAGCCGAATTTATACCCAACGATTATTTCATATGGAAAATATGTAAAGAAACAAGAATAGAAAGGCCAGGATCATTAAAATAAACCTACATATGTTCAATAATGGCATTGAAGCAGGAAAATCTAACGCTAGGAGGAACTTTATTCGTGATCTAGGAATGGCTTTGATTGAAGACCTGAGAAACCGCAAAGATAATCCACGAATTCAAAGGGATTCTCGTAAGCGCATACATGTCTTACTTGGTGAACCAAGTATGGAACCACCAAATAAGATGCCAAGACGTGTAACAAGGTGTTCGGAATGCGATAGAAGAATAGATCGAAAGACCAAGTACGGTTGCGAGCGATGCGAAGTACCTATATGTTTAGAGCACGCCTACTTTTTTTGTAAAAATTGTGCAGATTTGAACCAACTGGGATCTCATGTTATTTTTATTTTATTATTGTGTCTTATCTCATTAGGCCCTGAAATAAAGGGCAATAAGAAGTTTTTAGTTAAGTTTTTTCTTATAAGGCTAAACCAAAGAAGATGGTCTCATTTTAGTTATTAAAAAAGTACTATTTTTGTTACAGTGCTTATAGATATTAAAAATGTTTATTTTACTTAAGAAGTTTATTTTATTTATATCTCCTAATAGTCCAAAAATAATACAAATATGTATAAAATAAACTTTAACAAGATATTCCCTATATATAGATAGAATGATGTTGGGGTATAGGAAACCCCACATAGTGCAGGACGCAACTTTTACCCACGTGCTTTACGGAAGGTTAATGATATTTCAATTAAGATAATAGATCAAAATTCTCAACTAGTTGACTTTCGAGCAGGGCCGTAGCTAGGGGGTGCATTGTGGGGCAATGCCCTACCTTAAAATCACAATGCCCTACTTTATAAATACCAAAAACTAAGATAAATTAATATAATAAAATTGTTTGTGCATAGTTTGAGATAAAAAAAATTATAGCGATAGCTAGGTATCTGAACTTTTCCGAACATACCACACTTTGTGACATTTGTAGTTTTAACCATATTTCGTTTGATGTAACGCAATTCTTTATTTGTTTTAGCTCTGAGGGACTAAATTAATTCTGAATGGGCTTTTCTGTATGCAGTATTCCAATCAGCTGATAGCTTCTCAGATGCAGGCTTTGCTGGATCGATTATGGGTTTCTTCTTGAACCGTTTACATATTCCCACAGACCAGATTTGACGAGTATAGCTTTGATTTGTAGTTTCCATGTGTCAAAGTTATCTCTGGATAGCAGTT
The DNA here is from genome assembly GCA_029378335.1 of Agrilus mali. Lineage (NCBI taxonomy): Eukaryota > Metazoa > Arthropoda > Insecta > Coleoptera > Buprestidae > Agrilus > Agrilus mali. The sequence goes on from CM055662.1 coordinate 14,543,969, forward strand.
AAATTCTCGTGTAGTTTTGAGAATTCATTTTTGTAGATCGGAGCTTTTGGATACGACACACGTATACGCACAGACTCGCTACGCGATCCGCGATAGTAGGGGTAGATGGCCGTTTCTGGCTAAGAGGATGAGAGGGTTGTGATTTCTGACAATTGTGACGTAATTGCAATTGATAGAATGTCGTTCAAGGTCATTATTCATATGTCTACTACAGTAGAGGGTATATTTTATCAACGATTGCGTCTTTTCGACGTTATCGGTCAATGTTGATTGAAATGTCTACTATAGTAGCGATTGCGTAAATCACGCCTACGCAGTCGGGTGACATCTAGACGTAAACGGTTCAAGTCGAGAAAGCCTTCCGATGCTGTGACAACGGTTGTTGAAATAGGTGGAATGGTGTTGTAGAGAGCGAGGTGGTCGGTTAAATAGCAAATATGAATATTGCAGACACAGCATTAGCTCCACGTTACTTTTATTGCTACACACACATACATACTCTGCTTTACCAAACAATAATACTGTAAGCTATCATGTGTAAGTTCATCATACACAGACAAACATCACTTGTCGTTCAGTACCTATACATCTACAACTTTGCAATTCGCTGATATCGCACACACGCATGTATACTTTACGCACACGTCTTAATTAAACCTGTACCCGTTCCGCTCTGTCAAATTCACGCGCTTTCCATCTTACTCCGTCTACATCGAGCAAGTTGCAGACGCAGCATTAGCTCCACATTATTTTTGTTGCTAATATGTAGTATACATATACACACACTACTTTAACTTTTGTTTTCGAGATAACCTACCACAACATTCATACCTACCAATAATTCTGCAAGCAATCATGTGTAAGTTCATCACATCCTGATATCACTTGTCGTCCACGGTGAACACCTACAGTTATACATATACGCTTTCGATACTCATGAACCGATGAACATCGACTCGATTAATAATTAAAAGGTATATACAATTGAATAATTTATAGTATCTGCTCTATGTATACATTTCGTCTTGTAAAGCTTCTAGAACAGAAGAATGAGCGAGAGGATATTGATTTGTAACGATTGAAATATGCATTAATTGTGACGTAACAGTTGTGTTATGTCTAATGGATAAATACTTTATAGACTTGTTTTGATGTATAACATACTTGATTACACATGATGAAAGTTTCAAAGAATTAAGTATATTTGAAAGAAATGCTCTTACAATTGAAGACTGTTACATTATTATTAAAGAGTAAACAATTACTAAAGTGAAAAATTTAAACTAATGCATTAAATATATGATCAACAATTACAAATACAAACGTAAAGGTATATAGAAACTTTTTACTGAAATTTCATGATAACTAATTTATCAGCAGTTTTACCAAATATCACGTGACCTTCTAATTACATAGCTTTCGATAGTGTAAGAACTGATTGTAGAACAGAGGAGTCAGGATATTGATTTGTAACGATTGAAATACGAATAAATTTATGTATAACATATTATGTCTAATGGATAACTACGTTATCAACAGTTTTACCGAATATCATGCTTTAATGCAATCATAAATTATAATAATCAAAGTATCACTACACCTAATATAACCATATATACTTTTTCTAGAAACATATGGCAAGGTTATTAATTCTTATACGCTAAATAAAATGCTTGTATGTATGCACAACGGTGTGTATGTGTATCATTCATGATTCTAATGCTACTAGACAATCAATAACTGACATACACACACACTCTTATTGTTTAAACAATTTCAATACATATGAAATGATGAACGTTGGCTCGATTAATAATTACGTATAGATAGATTAATGTTGATGATGATGACGTAATCTTTTTTGCTATGAAAAAAGTCTGTCCGTGATCGGCCCGCGAATAGTGCTTAACCTTTCGATAGTGTAAGAACTGATTGTAGAACAGAGGAGTGAGGATATTGATTTGTAACGATTGAAATACAAATAAATTTATGTATAACATGTTATGTCTAATGGATAACTCTACGTTATTAACAGTAAATAAATAAATAAATATGTAATGATGAGTTTTAATCATCTGGTGGTGGATTTAAAATAAAAACAACAATAATATTTTTGGAATATTTAAAATTTTTTTATAAATGTAATAATAGTAATTCAAATACATGTTTTCTTTTTGTGTACGTGTTTTTTTGCTATAGTAAATTTATTATTATTAGGTAGATGTTTATAAATATGAACACAATTGTATACAGAACACATCACAGTTTTAGAATTTACATCATGTGACATACAAAGAGCTAATCCTTTTTCTAATTTAGGTATATTAATAATGGAATCATTATGACTTAAATCAATTACATTAGCATTAGGAAGATACCTTTTTACAAAAAGATATTTCTAAAATCCTTTTACATATATTACATGTGAATTTGATAGATAACGTTTTAAAATATATGGTGTTTTATTTAGCTCTACGTAACCATCATTGAATTTAATTCCATGATGATTTTTCTCTAACCATTGCACTTGTTCTATTGTAGCAGAAGACAGTTCCATAAGTTTACATGGTGGTTGGAAAACAAAATGAGCTTTACGTTCACCATCGTATATACATATTTCTTTTGGCACAAATTGTTTAAGTTCAGGAATATAAAATCCTTGTACGTCAAGACAGACAACAACAACCATTTTGAGTCTAAGTCGGAACTAATTAGTTATGTTTGTAAATTGAAGATTTATACCAAGTTTCGTACAATGTTTGTAAGAGGGAGATACTCCACTATACAATCATGTACAATCATACAGTATGCTTTTGTATTTTCAGGGATGGGTTCTGTACTTTGAAACTCCAATTTAACATCAACAGTTGAGGACTTTATCGATTCATTCTGTTTTGTAGTATCGATAACGAAAATGGGAAAGTTCTTAAATTCATTGTATGAAATTAGCGGTTCTGGGTATTGTTTTTTTAAAATAGTTCTTTTGAAAGTCCACATACATCTGATATGCTTCAGCATAACGTTTATTTGGAAAATCCATCTTGAGTGACTCATATGGATAACATTCTGAATTCAAAAATAATCGGATATCCATTAAATTTATATTATCATAATTAGTTATATCTTTAAGAACGTTATCACGTTTATCAGTTTGAAATACAACTATTACAAATCGTGGTCTTTCAATATTTGTACTGGTTTTAACAACCCACACATCTTTATCAGTGGTGCGTAATGATGGTAATTGATGCATTTCCCATCTTCTAAACGGTATTATAATAGGTTTATTCTGACCTACTTTTTCCAAAATTCGTAACTTAACTGCATCATTTGGATAAATGTGTCTTGATGAAAGAGGAGGAGAATAAATCATGATTATGACGATGACGGTATGACCTAATCGGTGTCTGATTACTGAACGATTGATTCATATTAACAAGCTTAGATTTATGTACACTTTCGGTATGTGTATTTGCTTCCTTATTTATAAATACCAAACCCATTTTGTTTCATCAATTCCAATCTAACAATAATTTCTTCTCCTCGAAAGTCAACTAGTTGAGAATTTTGATCGATTATCTTAACTGTAATATTATTTATTTATATTATCGATTGGTAGGAATGTTAGATTTGTCGGTTTAATATTAATGGAATATCCTGGATCAACAGCATGTGAGAATTCGTATAGAGTGTGACAAGGTGAACCGTTACAGTATGAACCGGTAACAATGTTACAATCGATGCGGATTGTAGACACTTGAATTATATTCACAGGTAAATCAGACTCGTGTAAGGTGTTTTCTTCTAATATTTTTGGAGAAAATCCTAAGAGTTTTCCAATACTATCTTTTGGATTAAAATTCACTTTATATTTACACTTTAGTTCAGATTTTAAGGTATTACTATTAGGCTTTAAACTAAGGTAACTATTGCGCTGATTAAAGTAACTATTTTCCGGAGATATTTGTAACTGTAAATAGTTCTCAATATCAGAAATTTCAAATGACCCTGTTGGGATACTTATTACACTCTCAGCACTTGAGTTGTTGTAATAGTAGAATTTATTGTTAATACCCTCTTGAATATTCGGTATACTATTGTATGTGTGGAAGCCTATTAATGCAACTGAATACTCATAACGATTATCTTACTCTTTTGGAGGATAAAAGTCTACAGAAAGAACGCTGCTTCTACCCAACAGAGTGAACGTTTGTGACATGACTAAGCGAAAATTGTTAGAGTTATGAATATTTATAGAGAAATGTCAGACATAGGTGTCCACAATTGTATGAATTATATCTGATATGAATCAAAGTTATAATAAATTTGAATAAGGATAGATGATGATGATGATGTTGATGCTGCTACTGACTTCTGCCAATATCTTATCAATTCAGGAGGAGGTTTAAGATTACCAAAACTGTTGAAATAATTAAAGGTTTTATTCCTTTTTATGTAACAACAGAAATGTGTCCCAGGATTAATACTCTTGTCTAAATTAATTACAGCACTTTCATATCTTTTTGCCCCGCTAGATGGTAATGTATCTCTCATAAATACACCGCGGAAATAAGGAATTTTTAATTTTTTTGCTAATTTATCCATCTCATCATTGGTTAGAGCTCGAGAGGGAAGAGTTAATGGGAACTTTTTTTTTTAAATATAACCCCATGCCGGACTTGAAAGGCTTCAAGTAGAGACCACCCCCCTTTTTTCCAAGAGATATAGCTTCCATTGTTTGATTATGGCGTTTAGCTTCATCAAGTTGTTTTCTTGCCGATTTTGCATCATTAACCGCTCTAACAACATTTGCTACTCCTCCACTAAGTCCACCAATCGCAGATATTCCTGCTAGGATTGTTGGTATTAGTAGTAGAAATCCTCCAATATTAGGTATTGGAATGACTCGTGGTACTGTTACTTTGTTTCGACCACCGGCTTCTTTTACATAACGTCGTGCTGCTTTAACTGCATGCGTGGTTATAGTCTTCATATCATCATTATTATTTAATTTTTTAATTGCGTCAGAAACTTTATTTACTATTGCTTTCCGGAATGCTTGTTTTTTTATTTTTTTCTTAATGATCTGACCCTTTCTATTTTTCTTTCTTTTCGTATTCCTCTCTACACCCATTCCAAGTTTCCTTTTCGCTTTCATTGCGTTAGTGACAAACCAAGACAGACCCTTCTCACCAATACTAGAATATTTTGCTGTTACACGTTGCCACGCCTGCTCTTCCAAATTTTTATCTGCTAAATGACGATCAGACAAGTGTTTACTTTTAGAATAGGCGATATCGTGTTGTTTACAAGCTTTATCAAGCGGATTAATTCCAGGATCACCTCGTTGTAGACGTTTTTTTAATTTTGTACCAGGACCACAATACTGATAACCACCAAGTAAATGAAGCTCAAAGGGAAGCTTATTAATCAGTGTATTCAATACACCTTTACCTTTATGAATTATCATTGGAACTGATTTTACTTATTGATGAACACAGATATATATAGGTAAGAACATGTTGTAAAATATTAGTCTTAAAATTAAAGTAGTACAACAGTCTACTCCCCTCCATCTAACAAATTTTGATGATAATGTGGTTTCATCGTCATCCTCATCTTATTGTCATCAACATCAACATTCGCGTTTATTACCTAATTCAATAAGAGCGATAATATGTGGACCGAGTGGTTATGGCAAGACAAACATTATGTTCAGTTTGTTGTTCGATCCTAATAGCTTAAGATTTGAAAATATCTATGTCTACTCTAAATCGTTAAAATCAGACTAAGTATAAAAAATTGAAGGAGATTATGAAAAAAACTAAAGTAATAGGTTATTTTCCATATAACGATAACGAAATTATCATTGATCCACCTGATGCGAAAAAAAAACTCTATTTTCATCTTTGATGATATTGCCTCTTCAAAACAAGATAAAATACGTGATTATTTTAGCATGTCTCGACATAAAAACATTGATTGTTTCTATCTCTGTCAAACGTACACATGCATACCAAAACATCTGATTCGAGATAATGCTAAATTATTAGTTCTATTTAAACAGGATGATTTAAATTTGAAACATATATATAACGATCATGTTAATACTGATATGTCGTTTGATAAATTCAAAGATATGTGTATGAATTGTTGGCAACGAAATAAGCATGGGGTACTGGTCATTGTTAAAGAAAATGATCTGAACAAGGGTCGTTACCGTTACGGATTTGATAAATACATCATGATTTAATCATAGTTCTCATTCCAAACTTAGGTGTGCTGTTGAAAACAATGTTAGCCAATAAGGATAAAGTAGTAAAGAGAAGACTTTTATAGTTATCAAAAGCTGTTCGCGAAAAATATTTAAGTTAAGTTTAAAGTCAGGACGTGAACAAGAGAACGAATCTATTAAACGAATACTGAATCCAGTCATAGAACCTCTTTCTAAATTAGCTGCAGCTGATCAACAAATAATAGATGTCAAAAAAGAGTAACAATTATCTCCACCGCCTATAAAGAACCAACAACAAGAGCAACAACAACAACAAAAATCTACAAATTTCTCTCTCATATCCCCTACAAAGTATAAGAAGAAGAAGAAGGAGAATGTTGGGAATAAGGAGCAAGAGGGAGATGACAATGATGATGATGAAGAGAAGGATGAGGTTTTTGAAAATGTTACTAGCGCATCAACACCTATAACAACAGCAATTGATTGGGAGAACCAACCTCTCGATGAAATTCGTAAAAGTTTTACAGATGCAAATAAAGAAGCTTTCTTAGATTATTTACAACAGTCTCCTCCATTAGCTAGAGGATATATAGGCGATTTTTGCAAGACCATCTCAATGAATACGATACTACATATGGCATTAACTATAATCCTATAGTTAATAAATGGATGATGGGAGATAGTGAGATGATAATAGATGATCAAAGCAATTTTACTATTAAAAATATACCGTTTCATGGAACACCTAGCAGGTCATACAAATATATGGAAATAATACGACCGTTATTTCAAGAGAAAACTTTCACTCCTACACACATACCTAGATATAACGTTAATAAAAAACGAACTCAATCTACTCCCGGTGGGAAAGGGATGAATATTACGTAAAATGAAAAACCAATCGAGTACGTCTATTTTGATGACGTCAATGAAATAGTTGACCGTTTAAGGTTACTTTTATCATCACAAGCAGCAGGAAATTATGCGCACACCAATGAAATCGTTTCAATTATTTATGAATTGAGACAGGCTGGGATAGTTGAAGTGTAGCCTTTGCTTGATGGGTGAATAGTAAAGGGGACCAACTATTTCCCAGATCCACTTTCCATCTTTCAAAACGGATTCGGTTCCGTAAACATTCACAGAGCAATGGTTTTTCGCTTCAAATTTAGGAATATCAGTTAATTTCATAGGTAATTAAATACCCTCGTAGTCCAAAGTGCGAGAGTAGTGTGGGTAGGAAGTAGTTCTGTGCGGGTTTGTTTGTACGGGGAACATAGCCCACATTATTGCCCACGCAAAGCAGGCTTGATCATCGTTTCTTACATTCACAACCGCCTTCTTCAGTAGAATTTGTCTGGGTAAAGGGATGTAAGAAGACGCTCTCAGCGGATTATACTTGGTAAAGTTGATTTCGAGGAAAAAAAACCCTTTCTAAACTCCATCCTTTAGAAACAAGAAACGTAATGGAAGATGATGGAAAAAGAAACATTTTATCAAAATAATTACATACCTGACTCTCGTTCTTGAAACTCTGATGCTTTGGTGTTAAGAATATCGAAGAAATTTTCTAGAACATTGGAAAGATCGATCGATCGCGTCACAACTTTATTATTAGTGTTGAAGGATTAATTTCAATCAATTGTATAGTTTCGTGCACGTAACGTCCGAAAACTTCGAAATTTATTTTAAACGCATCGTGGAGGTGGATCTGATTACGTATTACGCGCAAACATTTGTCGAGAATATCACTAAAAAAGTCAGTAAACGAAAGGTGGTATTTCGTAGACGTGATACGCAACGATGCAATTCTGTTGGCGAAAGCAGAAGTAAGGAAACTGATTCCCTCCTCGAGAGGTGAGCAACACTTTTCCTTATGTTGTATAGTGCGTAGGTGACCGTTGTAGGAAGATTGAGGAACATGAATTTTACAGGTTTTACTCCACCGGTCAGAAGAGGTAGAAGGTGTATCAAACTTCAGTTTTTTAGTCGGTACAGACGTCTTAGGATCACCCTGTACTCGTTTACGACACGAAGTTCTTCGATGTCTGTTTAAATTGTCAGATCGTGTAAACGATGTATCGCAGTCCGGGCAACGAATCATATCGGTTATTAGCTTTGAAGAGATCTTGACAAAGACTGAGGATGACCGTGTGCGTAGTCAATTTATACGTGTACGGAAATTGGGTGGAGTGGGGAAAATGGATAATGAAATAAAAATTGTATTATAAACTGTTTTTTTTTTTCTTTTAATAATTAGTTATCTCATAAAGAAGGTAGTGTTGTATTAAAAAAGTATATCTACACAAGTTTTAGTAAGGGATAATGGAAGAAATTTTTTACAAAAATTGATATAATCTGTTTCATTTCCACATATACATCATATATATATGTATGTGCTTAGGTATATACTATGAATATTACATGAATCATACGCGATTCATATGAAGACCTTCATATTTGTATTTAACGATTAGTCGAAAGAATACAAATATTTTGATGACGCTAATGAATTGTGTGATCATTTAAAGTTATTAGCTGCTTCTCAATAACATTGTACCGATGGAAAAGTTGCTGACGTATGCGTATAACAAAAACCGTAGGTGTTCACCGTGAACGACAAGTGATGTCTGTCTGTGGTGAACATATACATGTAAAAATGATAGCTTACTGAATTATTGTTTGCCTGTAGTAAAACATAAGTTAAACTTGTATGTGTGTAAGTAGGGTGAGATGGCCGGTTGACGACCAGAGGATGAGAGGGTTTCAATTTCTGGCTATTGTGACGTAATTGCAATTGATAGAATGTCGTTCATGATTCATATGTCTACTACAGTAGATGGTATATTTATCAACGATTGCGTCGATTCATATGTCTACTACAGTAGGGCCGTTTCACGACCAGAGGATGAGAGGGTTTCGATTTGTGACAATTGTGACGTAATTGCAATTGATAGAATGTTGTTCATGATTCATATGTCTACTATAGTAGATGGTATATTTATCAACGATCGCGTCGATTCATATGTCTACTGTAGCTACACGTTACTTTTGTTGTTAATATGTATACATATATATATATAAACACACTACTTTAACTTTTGTTTTCGAGATAACGTACCACAACATTCATACCTACCAATAATTCTGTAAGCTATCATGTGTAAGTTCATCACATACAAACATCACTTGTCGTCGTCGTCGTCGACGGTGAACACCGACAGTTACGCCAACAATTTGCTGATATTGCGCATACATGTCTACATTACACACACACACGTCTTAATTAAACCTGTATTCGTTCCTCTATGTCTATGTATTCAAATTCATATGATTTGCGTCTTCCATCTTACTCCGTCTACTATATCAAGCAATTATGAATTGCAGACGCAGCATTAGTTGTATATTACTTTTGTTGCTAATATGTATACATATATATAAACATACTACTTTAACTTTTGTTTTCGAGATAATGTACCACAACATTCATTCATAACAATAATTCTGTAGGCTATGATGTGTAAGTTCATCACATACAGACATCACTTGTCGTCGTCGTCGACGGTAAATACCGACAGTTACGCCAACAATTTGCTGATATCGCGCATACATATCTACTTTTTACATATGTATACATCTGGAACAGAGGTGTGAGGATATTGATTTGTAACGATTGAAAGATTAATTAAGTATGACGTAACAGCTGTGTTATATCCAATGGATATAAACCTGTACCCGTTCCTCTATGTCATATTCATGCGTTTTCCATCTTATTACTCCGTCTATATCGAGCAATTTGCAGACGCAGCATCAGCTCCACGTTACTTTTGTTGCTAATATGTATACATATACACACACACACTATTTTAACTTTCGAGATAACCTGCCACAGCATTCATACCTACCAATAATTCTGTAAGCTATCATGTGTAAGTTCATCACATACAGACATTACTTGTCGTCGCCGACGACGACGGTGAACACCGACAGTTACGTCAACAACTTTGCAACAATTTGCTGATATCGCGCATACATGTCTACTTTACCTTAAACTTGTACCCATCGTTCCTCATCATCCAATTCGCGCGCTTTACATCTTACTCCATCCATACATCGTACTACTAACACGCTAAAGAAAATGCTTGTACGTATATATAACGGCGTGTGTGATTACAATGCAATTTTACGCAACATCTCCGACAACGAATACACACACATACGCTTATTGTTTAAACAATATTTCGATGAACCGATTGATTCGATTAATAATTAAAGGTATATACACTTGAATATTTTATAGTATCTGCTCTATGTATAATACATTTCATCTTGTAAAGCTTCTGGAACAGAAGAGTGAGTGAGAGGATATTGATTTGTAACGATTGAAATATGAATTAATTGTGATGTAACAGTTGTGTTATATTCAATGGATAAATACTTTCATAAACTTTTTTTTTGATGTATACTTGATTACACATGATGAAAGTTTCAAAGAAATAAGTATATTTGAAAGAAATGCTCTTACAATTGAAAACCGTTACATTATTATTGAAAAGTAAACAATTACTAGTGATAAATTAAAACTAATGCTTTAAATATATGATCAACAATTACAAATACAAACGTAAAGGTATACATAAATCTATTTCATTGAAAATTTTTACAGAAACTTCATGATTAATACTTTATAAGCAGTTTTACCAAATATCACTAGATGTTCTAATTACATAGCTTTCGATAGTGTAAGAATTGATTGTAGAATAGAGGAGTGAGGATATTGATTTGTAACGATTGAAATACGAATAAATTTATGTATAACATGTTATGTCTAATCGATAACTCTACGTTATCAACAGTTTTACCGAATATCATGCTTAAATACAATCATAATCAAAGTATCACCACACCTAATATAACCATCTATACATTTTCTAGAAACATGTGGTAAGGTTATTATACGCTAAAGAAATTAGTTGTATGTATGTATAACGGTTTGTGTGATTATAATGCAATTTTACTAGACAATCAACAACAGACATACACACACACGCTTACTGTTTAAACAATTTCAATATATATGAACCGATGAACGTTGGCTCGATTAAAAATTACGTATAGATACTCTCCTGATCCCCCGCAACCTATCGGTATTATCAGTACTGTTCAGTATTATTATAAACATGTAGAGCAGTATAGCATCGACGTTTGCATCAGCATAATATAAATACTTTTATAGTTACATATAATTTAGGTATTAGGTATAATGTTAAAAATGTCTTATTGAATTCTATTGATTTATAAAGAGAGCTGTAGTTTTGTTATTTACATATGAACCGATGAACTTTGACTCGATTAATAATTATGTATATATATAGAAAACACATTTGGGTTGCTCATTGAATATTTTATAGTATCTGCTCTATGTATAATACATCATTTCACCTTGTGAAGCTTCTGGAACAGAGGATATTGATTTGTTACGATTGAATTTTGACTATAGGTACCAGTCTTTTCGCAGAGGTATGAGTTTTCCCCCTGACAAGACAAGATCGACAGCAGCAGTTTACAATATCGAGATTATATTCTCTACAGCTACTATAGAAAAGCAGAGGTCTGTTGTCAATACATAGCTGATAACAGAATCCTCTATCTTCCGTACAGTTTATACGAAAGTATGTCTGAAAGGCATAACTGATACACCGGGAAACCCTTCCGAGCAAGTGATGCTGTTACGAAGTGACAGCGGCTTAAATAGCAAATTTGACTTGCAGACTCAGCATTAGTTCCATACTACTTTTGCTGCTAATATGTACACATACACACATACACATACACACATACAACTTTAACTTATGTTTTACTACAGGCAAACAATAATTCAGTAAGCTATCATTTTACATGTATAAGTTCATCATAGACAGACACCACTTGTCGTTCACGGTGAACACCTACGGTTTTTGTTATACGCATACGTAACAACTTTGCCATCGGTATAATGTTATTGAGAAGCAGCTCATAACTTTTAACGATCACACAATTAATTAGCGTCATCAAAATATTTGTATTCTATCGACTTATCGTTATATATGAATATGAGGGTCTTCATATGAATCGTGTATGATTCATGTAATATTCATATTATATATCTAAACACATACATATATATGATGTATATGTGGAAATGAAACAGATTATATCAATTTTTATAAAAATTTTCTTCCATTATCCCTTACTAAAACTTGTGTAGATATACTTTTTTAATACAACACTACCTTCTTTATTAAGTAGGTAATTATTAAAAGAAAAAAAAAAAAAAAAACAGTTTATAATACAATTTTTATTTCATTATCCATTTTCCCCACTCCTTCCAATTTCCGTACACGTATGAATTGACTACGCACACGGTCATCCTCAGTCTTTGTTAAGATCTCTTCACAGCTAATAACCAATATGATTCGTTGCTCGGACTGCGATACATCGTTTACACGACCTGACAATTTAAACAGACATCGAAGAACTTCGTGTCGTAAACGAGTACAGGGTGATCCTAAGTCGTCTGTACCGACTAAACAACTGAAGTTTGATACACCTTCTACCTCTTCTGACCGGTGGTGTGAAACCTGTAAAATTCATGTTCCTCAATCTTCCTACAACGGTCACCTACGCACTATACAGCATAAGGAAAAGTGTTGCTCACCTCTCGAGGAGGGAATCAGTTTCCTTACTTCTGCTTTCGCCAACAGAATTGCATCGTTTCGTATCACGTCTACGAAGTACCACCTTTCATATACGGACTTTTTCAGTGATATTCTCGACAAATGTTTGCGCGTAATACGTAATCAGATCCACCTCCACGATGCGTTTAAAATAAATTTCGAAGTTTTCGGACGTTATGTGCACGAAACTAAACAATTGATTGAAATTAAATCCTTCAACACTAATAATAAAGTTGTGACGCGATCGATCGATCTTTCCAATGTTCTAGAAAATTTCTTCGATATTCTTAACACCAAAGCATCAGAGCTTCAAGAACGAGAGTCAGGTATGTAATTATTTTGATAAAATGTTTCTTTTTCCATCATCTTCCATTACGTTTCATGTTTCTACAGGATGGAGTTTGGAAAGGGTTCTTTTCCTCGAAATCAACTTTACCAAGTATAATCCGCTGAGAGCGTCTTCTTACATCCCTTTACCCAGACAAATTCTACTGAAGAGGGCGGTTGTGAATGTGAAAAGCAATGATCAAGCCTGCTTTGCGTGGGCAATAACGTCGGCTATGTTTCCCGTACAAACACACTCGGACAGAACTACTTCCTACCCACACTATTCTCACACTTTGGACTATGAGGGTATTCAATTTCCCATGAAATTAACTGATATTCCCAAATTTGAAGCGAAAAACCATTGCTCCGTGAATGTCTACGGAACCGAATCCGTTTTGAAAGATGGAAAGTGGATCTGGGAAATAGTTGGTCCCCTTTACTATTCACCCATCAAGCAAAGGCTACACTTCAATCTACTGTTGCTCGACGATGATCATGGCAATAACCATTATTGTTGGATTAAGAACATGTCTCGTTTACTTTCTCAACAACTTTCCAAAAAAGAACATCAAAAATTCATATGCGACGGTTGCTTACAGTATTTCTCCACCGTAGCCCACCTTCATCGTCATCAGCATTACGACTGCAACCATGTGTACAGCAGTCTTCCTACCGGTGATTGTAAAATGGATAAGATGGGTAGGTTGGTTCCTAATCATGTTTTGAAATTTGAAAATTATCAAAAACGTATCAAAGTACCCTTTGTTGTATACGCCGACTTTGAAACCGTATTACAACCCATTCATACATGCTTTCCTGATCCTAACAAAACATCTACTACATCTACCAACAAACATCAGCCCCATTCATTTGCTTACTTGATAAAGTGTTCATTCGATGATTCCCTCTCCAAATTCAGGTCGTATCGGGGGCCCGATTGCGTTAATCAATTTGTTAAAACTTTGGATGAAGACGTTTATGATATTTATCACCGATATTTGAAGATCACAGCTCCCATGATACCCCTACCAGATGAAGAGATACGTCTCTTCTCCGAGGCTACCTCTTGTAATATTTGTGAAGAACCATTTCTGGATGATGACGTTAAGGTGCGAGATCATTGTCATTTGACCGGTAAAGTTCGATTAGGGGCAGCTCACTCCAGATGTAATTTAAATTATAAACTTCCCAACTTTGTACCTGTTTTTTTCCATAACCTCTCAGGATATGATTGTCACTTGTTTCTAAAGGAAATGGCTGCGAACGATGTTAAATTTGACGTAATTGCTCAAAATAAAGAAAAATACATTTCCTTTACCAAATTATTACGAGTTGATACGGTTCGAAATGATTCGGACAACTCATCTAAAAATGTTTGTAAAGATTAGATTTCTCGATTCCTTTCGTTTCATGGCTTCTTCCCTCGATAAGCTGTCGGAAGAGCTCGATCCCGATCAATGTGTGCAAGTGAAAAAGTATTTTCCAGATCCGCGACATTTTCAACTTGTGCGTAGGAAAGGTGTCTTCCCTTATTCCTACGTGGATGATATTTCTAAGCTTGATCAAACAACGTTTCCAGAGAAAGATGATTTTTTCGATAAACTAACTTCCCTCCCCATTTCCGATGAGGATTATGAAAGAGCTAAAACTGTTTGGAACGCTTTCTCTTGTTCAACTCTCGGAGAATACTCTGACCTATACTTAAAAACAGACGTTCTGTTATTAGCAGATGTACTCGAGAATTTCCGAAACATATGCATTACCACTTACGACTTAGACCCAGCTCAGTATTATACTGCACCAGGGCTTGCGTGGGATAGCATGTTAAAATTCACTCGTATTAATTTAGAACTTTTAACCGATATCGATATGTTAAAATTTTTTCAAAAAGGTATACGTGGAGGTATAAGTCAATGCGTTGAAAGAATGCATTTCGCTAACAATCCCTACCTCCCAGATTATAACAGCTCTATTCCTACTTCTTATATTATGTATTTGGATGCTACTAATTTGTATGGACATAGTATGAGTCAATTCCTTCCTGTTTCCCACTTTCGTTGGCTAAACGAAACCGAAATTGATGAATTGAATGTTCTCTCTTTAGATGCTTCTTCTGAATACGGTTATGTACTTGAAGTCGATGTTGAATATCCCCAACACCTCCATGATTTACATGCTGATCTCCCTTTTTTAGTTGAAAATATTATTTCTCCTGCTAACGCTAATGGTAGAATCAAAAAACTTATACCTAACCTTATGAATAAAACAAAATATGTTGTTCATTATCTAACGCTGCAACAAGCCCTTCGCAACGGATTGAAACTACTTAAAATTCATAGAGTTATTGAGTTTAAACAATCCGATTGGTTGAAACCTTTCATCGATTTAAATACACGAAAACGTAATTTGTCTGAAAATAAATTTGGGAAATCTTTCTTTAAATTAATGAATAACAGTGTTTTCGGAAAGACGATGGAGAACGTTGATAAACGAGTTGATGTGAAATTAGTAACACATTGGCAAAATTCGGGTCGCTTCTTAGGTGCCGAAACGTTAATAGCTAAACCTAATTTCAAAAATTTTAAGATTTTCACTCCCAACTTTGTAGCTATTCAGATGAACAAATTACGTATTGTTTACGATAAACCTCTCTATGTTGGTTTTACCATATTGGATTTATCAAAAGTTGTAATGTACGATTTCTACTACAGCTTTCTCAAACTAAAATATCATCAAAATATTTCTTTGATGTATATGGATACAGATTCTTTCATTTTGAAAGTGTACACTGAAAACTTTTACCGCGATATTGTTGAAAATATCCAGTTCTTTGATACTTCCAATTATCCTCGCGATAATAGTTTCAATATTCCCATTACCACATCCGTTATCGGTAAATTCAAAGATGAGTTTCCTAATAATCCCATTAAAGCATTCTATGGAACCGGAGCTAAAGCGTATTGTGTTGAAGCGGTTGATCAAATTGTTAAGAAAGCTAAGGGTGTTAAGAAGAACGTTATTAAACTGCATCTGGGAGTTGATGATTATCTTCGCGTTATTAGGGACAATTCCACCATTATAAAATGTATGAATGTTTTTGTTTCTGACCTCCATACTATGTACACCCAAATGAAAACTAAAGTAGCTCTTTGCCCTAAAGACGATAAACGTTTCTTAATTCCGAAAACAACTAATACGCTTCCTTGGGGACATTATAATATAAAAAACTCGGAAAGTTTCACATCAAAGTTGAATAATACCATTGACCAAGTAGTCAAAAATTTTAATATGCCCCATAAAAACAACTTAACGGTTGGAGAATATTTTATTCAAAAACTTTTCGAGGCTTCTTCACTTCCACAAGAATCTATTGATACTATTTACGAACAACTTATGTAATATTCACTTTTATGTACCTATATATGTAAATAATGTTTTAATGTTATATTATCAAACTTTTTTATTGATTGTATACACTTATCTATGTAAATAAATAAATGTTTTAACACAAGTTTGTCTTTAATTAATTATATAAATTGCATAAACATATATATATAAACGTTAAATGTTTCTGTAGTTAGAATTTAATACGTTAATAGCAGTAATAATGAATAAACCTTTTTTTTTTTTTTTATACTGTTCGATATCAGTGGATGGTCATTTGTCTGAGTCATGATCATTTCATCAGTCTAGAGCTTTTCCGTTCCTTATTGCAAAATGTTTTCTTATATCCATCACAATACTGTCTGATGACGACTATTAATGGTTAAAGTATATAGAAGCTTGAACAAGTTGATTAACTTAATAAACTTTTCCAAATATTTCGATTGCGTACCTATATAGTATACCACATCTAATATACGTTATCAACTGAATATCATACTTAAATGTTATAACAATCAAACTGTTACCACACCTAATACAACTATATATATATACATTTTCTAGAAACATATGATAAGGTTATTAATTCTTATACGCTTATTGTTTTAACTATGCCGATAGATATA
The DNA here is from genome assembly GCA_029378335.1 of Agrilus mali. Taxonomy (NCBI): domain Eukaryota; kingdom Metazoa; phylum Arthropoda; class Insecta; order Coleoptera; family Buprestidae; genus Agrilus; species Agrilus mali. The sequence goes on from CM055662.1 coordinate 14,561,257, forward strand.
AACCGATGTATAACAACGTGTCATACAAGATTATAATGCAATTTTATCAGACAACCGACAACGAATAACGCTTATTGTTTTAATAGTACCGATACATATGAATAGATGTGTAACAGCATGTCATACAAGATTACGATGCAGTTTTATCAGACATTTACACAACCGATAACGAATACATACACGTTTAAACAGTTTCGATAAATATGAGCCGATTAATAATTACGTATAGACAGTGGCGGCTCGTTATCGAATAAGAAGGGGGTTTACAAAATAAAGAAAATGTAATAATCAAAAAGGATATTCAATGTTTTAGTTGCTATAATTTTGATAGACAAAAGTATTCATTCACTTAATAATAAACTATCGTTTTGTTTAATATAATATTATAAATAAAACAGAGTTAAATTATTATTATTATTATGAGCTTTATTATATTATTACATTTACATCAATCCAGCTATTATACTTTTACTACTGAATTTTAATTGAATTTATCGAGAAAAAAACGTATAGATTAGAAAAGACGCACATGATTTTGATAACAAAAAAAATATTTATTTCAAGAATTGATTGAATAAAAACTATAATTAAATATTATTGATCAATTTTTTCTTAATAAACACCTGTAACATTTCCTTTTAGTAGGTGGTGGACCATCAATTTGCAGTCTACCCTTATTGTAATGTTCAAAACATGGATACTCTAGTTTAAATTCTTCATCTTCTTTTAAGTATGTAGGTAATTTATCCCATGCTAAATAACGGGAATAGTAATTGATATGATCTAATATGTATTGTCGTGGTAACGTTTCGATTTCTTTAGGCTCTAATTCACACAACCTATAGTTACATTCCTTTAACTTTTTCAACACTTTATTAATTATCAATAGTTCACTCCGTAACTCTGTCATTTGTAACGAGGTACTTTTTACTTTTATTATATAATTTTTGTAATCTTTCTTGTAATCTTTGCTTCAATGACCAATATGAACTTAAACTGATTACAAATTTATTCTTCTTATTACTTTCAACATGTTGATATTGTTTTAACTGCAGCTACTTTAATAATGAAAGAGATAACATTTTATATATCTCTTTTTATTACTATATTATATCCTCACTACAACAACAACTATACATTACATTTTTGTTTTTAAGAAACAATCTTAATAATTTTTATATTTTCTCTAACACAATTTGGTATATTACGTACTAAATCATGTGAATTACAAGGTAAATAAGAGTACCCCTCTTAAAGTTTCTGAAGTGATGGACATTGTAGATTTTCTAGGTTGATAATATTAATACTCTTATCATCCAGAATTTCTAGAATCTAATAAACCTTCTCTAATCCTTTTACATAAATGGCTGTAACATCATTTAACTTCAACAGATGTCTTTAGAGATAATAATCAATTTTTCCATCTTCCCACGATAATCCGTGAAAGTTTCTTCTCAACCAATGATTTTCATATATATATTTAGCTGATAGAGATTGATATTGATTTGGTAGTTTAAATAGAAATACACTTACTTACAAAAGAGTCATATGATACTTACTAGAATGTTCTTTTGCACTTACAGATATTCGAACTTGAAATGAAATTTGAAACATTAATAAACCCTAGCATGTATCCTTATCAGCTGAGGGATCCTTTTGAGTAAAATATGTATGAGGAATGGGTTTATGACCACCTTTCATCTTCATATATTCTGTAAAGGTGCATGGAATACAATTCGTATTGGGTTCATCAGTTTCGCCTTTACATTTAGGACACTTATACTTAATTTTAACAGGCATTTTTTTTTTATAGAATATTAATTGCACCGTTTTTATAATTAATGAACATCTTCCCTGATTACATAAGGAATATTCTCGGCTTTCCTGATACATCTAGAAAACACCAGCAAAGATCAATGGGAAAACAATTGAATTACTAGACGGCTGTAGAATACCCTAGAAAAAGGCTGAGAAGACTATAAAAGCGGACGAGACACTCACACCGAGTTAGTTGACAGTTTACAGTAACAGCTGATGCAAAGCGATCGATAGGCGATACAGGCGAACCATAGAGGCGATAGTGTTCATAGAGAGCGATAAATAGTGTCTACCGGAACGGCGATTAAAAAGTGACTTTTAGTGAAATAAATTGTGCGGACTTGTTCATAACTGTAGTGTAATCAAATTAATTTTAGTAATTAAATAAACTCGTTGTTTTGTTTTGTTAATTGTGTTTTCTGTGACCGAACACGTCACATTTGGTGTCAGGAGTGGGATAGTAAGGGAATTGAAGATTCCCGAAGAAAGTTAGTGCGACAGATCGTAGAAGAGGTCCGAAGAGAAGAAGAATTTTGAAGCCTTATGCCAGTAACAAGAAAACAATCAGCGATAATGGAAGAACAAATAAAGGCTTTAATGGAAATGATGAAGGAAATGAAGGCAGGCCAGGAAGAAATGAAGGCAGGCCAGGAAGAAATGAAGGAAGAATTGAAGAATAAAATGGAAGCTGGACAGGACGAAATGAAATTGGCACAAGAAGAATTGAAGAATAAAATAGAAGCTGGACAAGAAAAGATGGAAGCGATGCAAGAAGAATTGAGGGTAAAGCTGAAGGAAGTCAGAACCGAAGTACAAGAAGAATTAAAGGAAGTACGACAAGAAGTGGAAGCGAAACAAGAGAAGCTAAGAGATGAGTTGAAAGAAGTACAAAAGGAAGTAGAGAAGATGCGACAGAAGTTCGAGAACACAAAACCGGCAAGTGAAGTAAAGTCCGAAGACACTGCGAAGACGATTAGAATTAAACCACCGACTTTCGACGGAAAAGTTTGCTGGTCTGTGTACAAACGACAGTTCGAGGCAGCGGCAGAAGCAAACAACTGGAACGATTTTGAGAAAGCAACGGCGCTGGTCATAGCTCTGCGAGGAGAAGCATTGGACGTCCTTCAAGGTATTCCAGAGCGCCAACAACGGGACTTCTCTGCGCTGTTAGAGCGACTTGAAATGAGATATGGCGACAAACATTTGCAACAAGTGTACCAAACCCAACTAAAGTGTCGCAATCAGAAGACATCAGAAAATCTACAGGAGTTCGAGGCCGATGTGGAACGTCTAGTTAGATTGGCCTATCCTACCGCTCCGCAGGACTTCGCAGACCAACTAGCAGTCCAAACATTCGTCGATGGTGTAAGGGACACCGACTTACAACAAGTTCTCCGTTTGGCCCGCCACAAGACTGCGAGTGACGCACTGGCGCACGCCTTAGAATTCGAAGCTGCAAAACAAGCTTCCAAGGGCCACGTGCGTGTACGCCAAACAGCTGTTGAAGACGACGAATACAAAAATGAAGTCACAAGGCTGATTAAAGAATGCGTCGAAACTGTCAAGAAGACTACCATCAACGACAAGAGAGAATCGGCCAAATGTTGGGAATGCGGGAAGGTCGGTCACTTTTCCCGAGACTGTGGCCAAAATAAAGGAAGACCAAGGTGCTGGAAATGTGGAAAGCGCGGACATTTACAGCTAGACTGCCCTAAACGCCACGAATGCGTCGAAACTGTGAAAAGAACTACAATCGATGACAGAAGAGAATCGGCCAGATGTTGGCAATGTGGGAAGGTCGGTCATTTTTCCCGAGACTGTGGACAAAACAAAGGAAGACCAAGGTGCTGGGAAAGTGGAAAGCAGGGACATTTAGAGCGAAACTATCCGGCCGAGGAATGCCGTGCGAATCAACAGCGGCTACAAGTATACGACTTCAGCATCGAGCATTGTGCTGGAAAACAACATGGTAACGCTCATGCCCTCTCGCGAAGACCATGCTCGAAGAATTGCAAACATTGCATGGCCGCCGAAAAGAAGGAACCAGTCAACTTGGCAAGGATCTGTCAGACGATTGTGGAACCTGAAGAACACTGGCAGAACGAAGACCTGGCGAAAGACCAAGATAACGACGAAGACATTAAACCGATACTGCGGTGGAAAAAGGCAGGAACAGCACGACCTACCTGGGCAGATGTTAGTAGTACGAGTACCATCACGAAGAGCTATTGGGCCTTATGGGATTCACTCATCGTCGAGAATGGGGTACTAAAAAGAGTGTGGGAAAGCCCTGACGGAACTAAAATTCGACATCAAGTAGTTCTCCCGAAGAACAGAGTCAACGAGGTGCTGACAGAAGTCCATGGAGGTGTTGGTGGAGGACACTTCGGAGTAACAAAGACGTTGGAGAAGGTGCGAGAGCGATTCTATTGGCTAAAGTGTAGAAGAGACGTCGAAAATTGGTGTAGGAAGTGCCCAACGTGTGCGTCAGCCAAGGGACCTCAGACTCGAAGCCGAGGGCGAATGAAACAGTACAATGTTGGTGCCCCATTTGAGAGAATAGCTCTGGACGTAGCAGGACCATTCCCAACAACAGCTGCTGGCAATAAGTACATCTTGGTAGTGATGGACTATTTTAGCAAATGGCCCGAAGTGTACGCAATCCCAAATCAAGAAGCTACTACGGTCGCTGGAATGTTGGTCAACCAATGGATCAGCCGGTATGGAGTTCCGATGGAGATCCACTCTGACCAGGGACGGAACTTTGAATCCGCAGTATTCCGGGAAGTCTGTGAGCTGCTAGGAGTACAGAAAACTAGGACCACTCCATTACATCCACAATCTGACGGAATGGTCGAACGGTTTAACGCGACGCTAGAAACCAATTTGAAAATGGTTGTTAACGATCATCAGACAGACTGGGACCAGCATATACCTTTGTTCCTGTTGGCCTATCGAAGTGCGGTTAACGAGACCACCGGCAGAACACCAGCCAGCATTTTATTTGGAAGAGAGCTGAAGTTACCGATGGACATCCGGTTTGGACACCCAGAAGATCGGCGACCTTCAGCTACCGACTACGCACAGCAGCTAGAGGAACGACTCGATACCATCCATAGAGCCGTTCGTAACAAAATCCAAGTAGGGAGTGACCGCATGAAGACCAGGTACGACCGGAGAGCCAACAGCACAGGATTCAGAGAAGGGGACCAGGTGTGGCTCTACAATCCTGTCCGTCGGAAAGGACGCTCACCGAAGCTACAGCGAGCCTGGGAAGGACCTTACACCGTGGTCAGAAGACTGAATGACGTGGTCTACCGTATTCAGAGAGGACCAAAGGCCAAGATGAAAGTTGTACACTTGGACCGCCTGGCGCCCTACAAAGGTCAAGACATTGATCGGGACGATCAATTCTAAGAAGGGGGCAGTGTTACGAGTACTTGCCAATTAAGTTGGTGTGAGCATAATTAATGAACATCTTCCCTGATTACATAAGGAATATTCTCGGCTTTCCTGATACATCTAGAAAACACCAGCAAAGATCAATGGGAAAACAATTGAATTACTAGACGGCTGTAGAATACCCTAGAAAAAGGCTGAGAAGACTATAAAAGCGGACGAGACACTCACACCGAGTTAGTTGACAGTTTACAGTAACAGCTGATGCAAAGCGATCGATAGGCGATACAGGCGAACCATAGAGGCGATAGTGTTCATAGAGAGCGATAAATAGTGTCTACCGGAACGGCGATTAAAAAGTGACTTTTAGTGAAATAAATTGTGCGGACTTGTTCATAACTGTAGTGTAATCAAATTAATTTTAGTAATTAAATAAACTCGTTGTTTTGTTTTGTTAATTGTGTTTTCTGTGACCGAACACGTCACAATATATATATATACCTTTTATATACATAATTATTAATCGAGTCAACGTTCATCGGTTCATATGTAAATAACAAAACTACAGCTCTCTTTATAAATCAATAGAATTCAATAAGACATTTTTAACATTATACCTAATACCTAAATTATATGTAACTATAAAAATATTTATATTATGCTGATGCAAACGTCGATGCTATACTGCTCTACATGTTTATAATATTACTGAACAGTACTTATAATACCGATAGGTCGCGGGGGATCAGGAGAGTATCTATACGTAATTTTTAATCGAGCCAACGTTCATCGGTTCATATATATTGAAATTGTTTAAACAGTAAGCGTGTGTGTGTATGTCTGTTGTTGATTGTCTAGTAAAATTGCATTATAATCATACACACCGTTATACGTACATACAAGTAATTTCTTTAGCGTATAATAACCTTACCACATGTTTCTAGAAAATGTATAGATGGTTATATTAGGTGTGGTGAAACTTTGATTATGATTGTATTTAAGCATGATATTCGGTAAAACTATTGATAACATAGTTATCGATTAGACATAACATGTTATACATAAATTTATTCGTATTTCAATCGTTACAAATCAATATCCTCACTCCTCTGTTCTACAATCAATTCTTACACTATCGAAAGCTATGTAATAAGAAGGTGGCGTGATATTTGGTAAAACTGTTTATAAAGTATTAATCATGAAGTTTCTGTAAAAATTTTCAATGAAATAGATTTATGTATACCTTTACGTTTGTATTTGTAATTGTTGGTTATATATTTAAAGCATTAGTTTTAATTTATCACTAGTAATTGTTTACTTTTCAATAATAATGTAATATACCTTTACGTTTGTATTTGTAATTGTTGATCGTATATTTAAAGCATTCGTTTTAATTTTTCACTTTAATAATTGTTTACTCTTTAATAATAATGTAACAGTCTTCAATTGTAAGAGCATTTCTTTCAAATATACTTATTTCTTTAAAACTTTCATCATGTGTAATCAAGTATATATCAAAACAAGTCTAAAAAGTACTTATCCATTAAACATAACACAACTGTTGCGTCACAATTAATTCATATTTCAATCGTTACAAATCAATATCCTCTGTTCCAGAAGCTTTACAAGGCGAAATGTATTATACATGGAGCAGATACTATAAATTATTCAATTGTATATACCTTTAATTATTAATCGAGTCAATGTTCATCGTGTATCGAAAACGTATATGTATAACTGTAGGTGTTCACCGTCGACGACAAGTGATGTCTGTATATGATGAACTTACACATGATAGCTTGCAGAAATATTGGTAGGTATGAATGTTGTGGTAGGTTATCTCGAAAACAAAAGTTAAAGTAGTTTGTGAATATGTATACATATTAGCAACAAAAGTAACGTGCAGCTAATGCTGCGTCTGCAATTTGCTTGATATAGACGGAGTAAGATACAAAGCGCGTGAATATGACATAGAGGAACGGGTACAGGTTTAATTAAGACGTGTGCGTAAAGCATACATGTGTGTACGTTATCAGCGAATTGCAATGTTGTTGACGTATATGTATAACTGTAGGTGTTCACCGTCGATGACAAGTGATGTCTATGTATGTGTATGATGAACTTATAAACTGGAAGACTATCTCGAAATACCAATTGGATATAACACAGCTGTTACGTCATACTTAATTCATATTTAAATCGTTACAAATGAATATCCTCAACCTCTGTTCCAGATGTATATGTAAAGTAGACATGTATGCGTGATATCAGCAAATTGCAAAGTTGTTGGCGTAACTGTCGGTGTTCACCGTCGTCGACGACGACAAGTAATGTCTGTATGTGATGAACTTACACATGATAGCTTGTAGAATTATTAGTAGGTATGAATGTTGTGGCAGGTTATCTCGAAAGTTAAAATAGTGTGTGTGTGTATATGTATACATATTAACAACAAAAGTAACGTGGAGCTAATGCTGCGTCTGCAATTTGCTCGATATAGACGGAGTAATAAGATGGAAAACGCATGAATATGACATAGAGGAGCGGGTATAGGTTCAAATCCATTGGATATAACACAGCTGTTACGTCATACTCAATTCATATTTCAATCGTTACAAATCAATATCCTCACATATGTATGTTCCAGATGTATATGTAAAGTAGACATGTATGCGCGATATCAGCAAATTGTTGGCGTAACTGTCGGTATTTACCGTCGACGACGACGACAAGTGATGTCTGCATGTGATGAACTTACACATCATAGCCTACAGAATTATTGTTATGAATGAATGTTGTGGTACATTATCTCGAAAACAAAAGTTAAAGTAGTATATATATGTATACATATTAACAACAAAAGTAACATGCAGCTAATGCTGCATCTGCAATTTGCTCGATATAGACGGAGTAATAAGATGGAAAGCGCAAAGCATGTGAATTTGAATACATAGACATAGAGGAACGGTTACAGGTCTACTTAAAACGTGTGTGTGTAATGTAGATATGTATGTATGCGCGATATCAGCAAATTGTAAAGTTGTCGATGTATAGGAGGTACTGAACGACAAGTGATGTTTGTACATGTATGATGAACTTACATATAATAGCTTATTGTTTGGTAAAGCAGAGTATGTATGCGTGTGTGTATGAAGGTATCCATGGATGCAGTAAAAGTCACGTGGAGCTAATGCTGCGTCTGCAATTTGCTCGATATAGACGGAGTAATAAGATGGAAAGCGCAAAGCATGTGAATTTGAATACATAGACATAGAGGAACGGTTACAGGTTTACTTAAGACGTGTGTGTGTAATGTAGACATGTATGTATGCGCGATATCAGCAAATTGTAAAGTTGTCGATGTACTGAACGACAAGTGATGTTTGTCTGTGTATGATGAACTTACACACGATAGCTTATTGTTCAGTAAAGCAGAGTATGTATGTATGTGTGTATGTGAAGGTATGCATGCATTCAATAAAAGTCACGTGGAGCTAATGCTGCGTCTGCAATTCATATTTGCTATTTAACCGACCTCCTCGCTCTCTACAGCACCATTCCACCTATTTCAACAACCGTTGTCACAGCATGGAATGGTCTTCAAGCAGATGTCACCCGACTGCGTAGGTTTACACAATCGCTACTATAGTAGACATTTCAATCAACATTTATGACCCACATAAGATGCAATCGTTAATAAAATATACCCTCTACTGTAGTAGACATATGAATCGACGCGATCGTTAATAAAATATACCCTCTACTGTAGTAGACATATGAATCGACGCGATCGTTGATAAATATACCATCTACTATAGTAGACATATGAATCATGAACAACATTCTATCAATTGCAATTACGTCACAATAGCCAGAAATCACAACCCTCTCACCCTCTGGTCGTGAAACGGCCCTACTGTAGTAGACATATGAATCGACGCAATCGTTGATAAATATACCATCTACTGTAGTAGACATATGAATCATGAACGACATTCTATCAATTGCAATTACGTCACAATAGACAGAAATTGAAACCCTCTCATCCTCTGGTCGTCAACCGGCCATCTCACCCTACTTGTGTATGTGTACATATTAGCAGCAAAAGTAGTATGGAGCTAATGCTGAGTCTGCAAATCATATTTGCTATTTAAACCGCTGTCACTTCGTAACAGCATCACTTGCTCGGAAGGGTTTCCCGGTGTATCAGTTATGCCTTTCAGACATACGTTCGTATAAACTGTACGGAAGAACGAGGATTCTGTTATCAGCTATGTACTGATAGCAGACCTCTGCTTTTCTATCGTAGCTGATGTAGAGAATATAATCTCGATGTTGTAAACTGCTGCTGTCGATCTTGTCTCGTCAGTAGGAAAACCCATACCTCTGCGAAAAGACTGGCATAGTCAAATTTAATCGTCACAAATCAATATCCTCTGCTCTAGAAGCTTCACAAGGCGTAATTTATTATACATAGAGCAGATACTATAAAATATTCAATGATTAACCCAAGTGTGTTTTCTACATATACATAATTATTAATCGAGTCAACGTTTATCGGTTCATATGTAAATAACAAAACTACAGCTCTCTTTATAAATCAATAGAATTCAATAAGCCATTTTTTAACATTGTACCTAGTACCTAAATTATACGTAACTATAAAAGTATTTATATTATGCTGATGCAAACGTCGATGCTATACTGCTCTACATGTTTATAATAATACTGAACTGTACTGATAGTATCGATGGGATGCGGGGGATCAGGAGTATCTATACGTAATTATTAATCGAGTCAACGTTCATCGGTTCATATATATTGAAATTGTTTACACAATAAACGTGTGTGTGTGTGTCTGTTGTTGATTGTATGGTAAAATTGCACTATAATCTTGAATGACACACACACACACCGTTATGTATATATACAAGCATTTTCTTTAGCGTATAAGAATTAAACCTAACCACATGTTTCTTGAAAATATATGGTTATATTAGGTGTGGTGATACTTTGATTATTATAATTTATGATTGTATTTAAGCATGAAATTCGGTAAAACTGTTGATAACGTAGTTATCCATCAGACATAACATGTTATACACGAATTTATTTGAATTTCAATCGTTATAATGTAACGGTTTTCAATTGTAAGAGCATTTCTTTCAAATATACTTATTTCTTTGAAACTTTCATCATGTATAATCAAGTATGCATCAAAACAAGTCTAAATAGTACTTATCCATTGAATACTGTTACTGAACTGTTACGTCACAATTAATTCATATTTCCATCGTTACAAATCAATATCCTCTCACTCACTCTTCTGTTCCAGAAGCTTTACAAGACGAAATGTATTATACATAGAGCAGATACTATAAAATATTCAAGTGTATATACCTTTAATAATTATTAATCGAGTCAATATTCATCGGTTCATCTAAATATTCTTTAAACAATAAGCGTATGTGTGTGTATTCGTTGTCGGTTGTATTACCTTGTAGAATTATTGATAGGTATGAATGTTGTGGTAGGTTATCTCGAAAACAGAAGTTAAAGTAGTGTATATATGTATATGTGTGAAGGTATCCAACAAAAGTAATGTGGAGCTAATGCTGTGTCTGCAATTTTCTCGATATAGACGGAGTAAGATCGAAAGCGCGTGAATATGACATAGAGGAACGGGTACAGGTTTAAATCCATTGGATATAACACAGCTGTTACGTCATACTTAATTCATATTTCAATCGTTACAAATCAATATCCTCACACCTCTGTTCCAGATCTATATGTAAAGTAGACATGTATGCGCGATATCAGCAAATTGTTGGCGTAACTGTCGGTGTTCACCGTCGACGACAAGTGATGTCTCTATGTGATGAACTTACACATGATAGCTTACAGAATTATTGGTAGGTACGAAGGTTGTGGTACGTTATCTCGAAAACGAAAGTTCAAGTAGTGTGTATATATATATGTATACATATTAGCAACAAAAGTAACGTGCAGCTAATGCTGCGTCTGCAATTTGCTCGATGTGTGTATGTGTGTATGTGTGTGTGAAGGTATCCACGGATGCAATAAAAGTCACGTGGAGCTAATGCTGCGTCTGCAATTCATATTTGCTATTTAACCGACCTCCTCGCTCTCTACAACACCATTCCACCTATTTCAACAACCATTGTCACAGCATCGGAAGGCTTTCAAGCAGATGTCACCCGACTGCGTAGGTTTACGCAATCGCTACTATAGTAGACATTTCAATCAACCTACAAAGTCGAAAAGACGCAATCGTTGATAAAATGCACCCTCTACTGTAGTAGACATATGAATCAGAAAAAGACACAATCATTGATAAATACACTCTCTACTGTAGTAGACATATGACCTTGAACGACATTCTATCAGTTGCAATTACGTCATAATTGTCACAAATCGAAATCCTCTCATACTCTTAGCGAGAAACGGCCATCTAATCCTACTAAATAAGCATGGGGTACTGGTCATTGTTAAAGAAAATGATCTGAACAAGGGTCGTTACCGTTACGGATTTGATTAATACATCATGATTTCATCATAGTTCTCATTCCAAACTTAGGTGTGCTGTTGAAAACAATGTTAGCCAATAAGGATAAAGTAGTAAAGAAAAGACTTTTATAGTTATCAAAAGCTGTTCGCGAAAAATATTTAAGTTTAAAGTCAGGACGTGAACAAGAGAACGAATCTATTAAACGAATACTGAATCCAGTCATAGAACCTCTTTCTAAATTAGCTGCAGCTGATCAACAAATAATAGATGTCAAAAAAGAGTAACAATTATCTCCACCGCCTATAAAGAACCAACAACAAGAGCAACAACAACAACAAAAATCTACAAATTTCTCTCTCATATCCCCTACAAAGTATAAGAAGAAGAAGAAGGAGAATGTTGGAAATAAGGAGCAAGAGGGAGATGACGATGGTGATGATGAAGAGAAGGATGATGTTTTTGAAAATGTTGCTAGCGCATCAACACCTATAACAACAGCAATTGATTGGGAGAACCAACCTCTCGAAGAAATTCGTAAAAGTTTTACAGATGCAGATAAAGAAGCGTTGTTAGATTATTTACAACAGTCTCCTCCATTAGCTAGAGGATATATAGAGCGATTTTTACAAGACCATCTCAATGAATATGATACTACATATGGCATTAACTATAATCCTGTAGTTAATAAATGGATGATGGGAGATAGTAAGATAGTACTAGATGATCAAAGCAATTTGACTATTAAAAATAAACCGTTTCATGGAACACCTGGTTTATATGAATTAATATTCAAACAACAAACTGCTAGTTACAACGAAACGATTTGAAAAATTATAGATATATTAAGAGATATTGGAATTAAAAAATGCTCATAGACGCAATTGTGGTCCAAATAAACAGATAAGAGGGAGCAGGTCATACAAATATAGGGAAATAATGCGACCGTCTTTTCAAGAGAAAACTTTCACTCCTCACACATACCTAGATTAAGAAGAAGATTAGAAAAGTTAATAAAAAACGATCTCAATCTACTCCCGGTGGGAAAGGGATGAATATTACGTAGAATGAAAAACCAATCGAGTACGTCTATTTTGATGACGTCAATGAAATAGTTGACCGTTTAAGGTTACTTTTATCATCACAAGCAGCAGGAAATTATGCCCACACTAATGAAATCGTTTCAATTATTTCTGAATTGAGAGAGGCTGGGATAGTGGAATAGATGAATAGATAGATATATGAAACCATATTGTTTACATTTATAAATTAATCATCATTATTGGTATGAGTGTTAACAAATTCGGACAATCAAAATACCTCGATTCTGAGGAACGTGGAGGAGGAAGTGGAGGTAGTGTTGGAAGAATTATTCGGTTTTGTATTTACTGCGGAAGGTGATCTTGATATAGAAAATCGTAAAATATGTCATGTTAACCCTTTAACGGCGAAATTTTGTTTTTGGATTTCAAGTAAATGTAGGGATGGGGTGTATTAAATGTTTTCTATTTTTGCAAATAAGTAAACTTTCATGTAGGTAAGTATAAATGTTATTTAGAAAAAATAGGTAACGCTAGCCAAATATAGAATACAAAATTGGAATATTTATTATTTGTTATATTTATTTATTGTGATATGTATAATTGCATTCCAAGCATAGTCCCACATTACATTTGCTGCAAATACTGCGAACACTAGATGAGGAGCAGACTTCCAAAACGCGTTTTGTCCAAATTCTAAGATTTTCAGAAATAGAGATTATTTATAGCCAAAAATTGACACATTCTAGAGAGCTGTGTTAAGTGGCAAAAAATAAGTACAAAATCATTATTTCTAATGATATTATTTAAAAAAAAAAATGTTATACAGTTTTCTTATATTTGAAAAAATTATGGCCTTTAAATGCGTTTTGATTGTCCATTGTGGACAAAACTCGTTTTGAATGGAAACGGTGTGGACAAAACTCAGTTTGAATGGGAATGATTGTGGATAAAGTGCGTTTTCCATGAAAAACTTTAAAAAAATTATTAACAAGTAGAAAAATAATTGTCTATTTAGTAAACAAGATAAAAAATTAAACTTTACTATCATTTTACACCGCCGTCATCCTCATGGCAGAGGCACAATTCCCTTTGGGTTGCATCTTCTTCCGCATCATCATCTACGTTAGGCAAGTGGAAAAATAGGTGCCAGCCATATTAAATCAGGATCCGTTCTCCAGTTCTCTGTAGCGTACTCTATCAGTAACTTGTTTAAACTTATTAATTTCTTTTGTTTTATCTGGTGGTTGAGCTGTACTTCTGGTAACATTATAGCTTCTATATTTTGTCCTTTTTTTAATAATGTCTGATACCTGCTTCCTAAATCATCATTCCTGTAGAATGGTTCAGTTTTTACGGCCACAGAATTAGTTGCTGTCCTCTTAAAAAGTATTCTTTTGGCTTCGCTGATTCAGTTTTCTTAATAATATTAATGGACAATCAAAACGACTTATGTCGCATGGACAAAACGCATTTTGAAGGGCCAATCCACTTTCAGCAACCAATACCAATGGAACTAACTGCACTATGAACGTCGAATGTAGCTCATATGACTCGGATACAAGTGCAGCGTAAAACGCCATCTCTAACTAAAATTTTAAAGTTTTGGACAAAACGCGTTATGGAAGTCCACTCCTCAGATGAGCAGCCTTCTCCTGCGCAGCGTCTTCTTTTCTTGTCCAGATTTGGAACTAAAAGGTGATTCCGACCATCATATCTTATATCACCGGATATTCTGTGGAGAGTTATGCTTGATTTTGATATTCTTTTCCTACCGATTCATTTTGGTGGAGTACCGTATCTCATTAGGTAGTGTTACGAATTCTAATAGTCTAAACAATATTTATCTTGCTTATGTTTCTTCTGAACCAATCTAATCAATTTCCTGTAACAATACCCAATTAATTTTCAATGATTCATTTCTTTCATTCTCTTTTCATTCATTCACTCGGTAACTGTTAAACTGTAAACATATTTTCTGTACATCTGTGTTGACCGGAATAGAATTATTTTAAGTAAAGATAATTTTATTCAAAATCCAAAAAACTCATACATATAGCATAGCTAACCACAAAACAAAAATTGGTCCTTCGAGCCGGATACCGGGTGGACATAAATACAGTGCATAAACAAAACAGAAGGTTATTCATTAAACTCATAAGTGGTCACGCAGAATCATTTTATCATCATATACAAAATCAGATTGGATTATTTGAAATCCTTATTAAGGCTTCATTACATGGAGCGCATTATCAACAATACAAAAATATTCAACTGATACAGCAGACGGAACATCGACTTACTGTGAGTCACCATCCATTTTTTTATTTTCCTATATACATATTTCCGTTTGTGCAAACAACGTATAAGCACTTTTATTCAATGTTGCTAATTAAATTAGTACAGTTCTTAATTGTTTTCATTATTATTCACTTTTATACATTTAATTCAGTACACAATGGCTGAAGAACAATTACAATTACTCATTAAAAAACGCGCCAGTCTTAAATCCGCAGTAACTCGATACAAAACATTTTTGGATCAGATTGATCAAACAAATGAATTGCAAATTGAAGAGGTTGAGGTTCGTTTATCAAAATTTGAATCATACTTGGATGAATTTAATGAAATTCAGGATCAAATTGAAACGCTTGATCAGGAGGATGCTAATACATTGCTTGAGTCCGAACACACAGCATTCGAAAACAACTTTTATAGTCTAAAATTAAAATCTTTAAATTTACTCGATTCAAATATTAATACTAAAAACGAATACGTTGCAAGCAACGAAAATAGCATCAGCAATCATTCTAATCGTCAGGGTAGTTTAAACCATATAAAATTACCTACATTATCACTTCCAAGCTTCTCAGGTGAATATAATCAATGGCTTAACTTTTATGACACATTTAAACCTTTAATTAATGAAAATCAGGATTTATTTCAAATACAAAAATTTCAATATTTAAAATCATCATTAAAAGGTGATGCTGCTTTGGTCATCCAATCACTTGAGGTCTCTGCTGATAATTATCAAATTGCATGGATTCTTTTAAAAGAGCGTTTTGAAAATAAGGACTTAATAGCCCAAAATCACGTAAAGGCTCTTTTCAAACGTAATCCTGTGTTCAAAGAATCACATGAGCCACTTCAGTCATTATTAAACAATTCAATTAAACATTTACGCGCATTAAAAATGCTGCAAGATCCATCACAACTATATGACACACTCTTGATTTACTTAATCACATCAAAGATGAATTCCACAATCAGAAGGGATTGGGAAAGGCTCAAATCCGAATGAAATCATTTACCAACCATAAACGAATTAACTGATTTTTTAACAAAAAAATGCCGACTTTTAGAATCAATAACACCAAATTCAAAATTGCAATCAACAGCTGAAACAAAACCCTACAAGTCGAGAATATCTGCTCATCTTTCGACGGATAAGCAATATTGTAAATATTGCAAGGCAAACCATCCTTTACACTTCTGTAAAAAATTCTAAGATTTACCCGTATCATCAAGAATAAAGGAAAGTAGTAAATGAAATTTATGCAAAAATTGTTTTAGGCACAATCACTTAACAAGAGATTGTAATACTTCTTCGACTTGCAAAAAATGTCATCAAAGACATAATAAATTAGAAAATAATAAATAAATAAATAAAAATCATAAATTTAGAAAACAAATCCACAGAAATGCATTTTAATAATGAAAGCAATGCAATCAAAACTTTAGGTTTAACTTGGAACGCTCAATCGGATATTATCAAGTACCCAGTTCATTTCGAAAATAATCACCATGTAACAAAACGAACGATTTTATCAAGAATCACAAAAATTTTCGATCCCCTCGGATTAATAGGGCCCACAGTGGTGGTCGCAAAGATTATTTTACAAAAACTATGGCAATACAATGTAGACTGGGATGAATCTATTCTAGTGGAGCTCTTTACCATCTGGGAAGATTTTTATAGCGGGTTGCAACAAATTCGTGAATTTTCTGTACCTAGACATGTTTTTTGTTTTTGTTACTGTCTATGTCGTCTATTGCAATAAAGAAAATCTTCCTACTTTTAACTTTTGATTTCAAATATTGGTAGCAATCCCAGCTGTTTTGAATTATTGCTCTTCTTGTCATTATTGCAGACCAAAGCATTCCTTTTACTGAACCTCCCACCCCGTCCATTGCACCCTTTCCATGGCTAGTCGCAAAGAAATTCCATTCCAACTCGACTCCCCAATCTTCCTGTGACCAGCAAAGATGTGACAGTGTATACCTATTTTTAAATTGCGCAGCACAACCATCAGAGAAGATGTAATCCTTCCTTAAACCAGGGTATTCGGTTTTTAAGTCCTCAATCATTCGTCTCAAAAATGTCCACACTGCATATTTATCATGTGAAAGTTCGTTGCTGAAAACGGGGTACGAAAATTTGTCTTTTCCGGATGCTGCCCATGCACACCCTGTAAAAATTGTAGCCTGCGGATGTGACCAGTGTGCACTCTGAATTTCATCCTGTGATAAAATTGCAAAATTTTCGGCAAAGTCTACTTGCAGGACAACTTCTTCATTGGAGGTTTGCGCCTTTTGGGTCTCAAATAGGACAGACTGCTGATTTTTTACAAAAACGTGGGATTTAAATTTTTGTGTCTGATCCTGTAATTCTCTTATCAATTCTTTTGTTGTTCCAGATACAGTAGTCTGTTGCAGTCTGTTCATTTCTGATTTGGCCCACTGTTTCCATGTTACTATGGTGTTTTCATCAAACTTCTGGGGCACCATATCATACACATTAAAACATTTTTCACACGTACTGGTCATGCATTCCTCATTCGCCAAATTGCAACAAATTTCCTGCAACAATTCCGTTGGTTTGTGAGGAAATTCTGGAAAAACTTTATGAACAGCCTCTACAAGATAATCGTAGTTTGCGTGGTGCATGCAGACGCAAACGTTATGTGGCATTTCCGACATGGGACGGACATGTATAGGCCTCATTTCATAAAAAGTGCTTTTACCCATTTTTATGTTTGGGTTATTTTCTTTAAAAATGGCGTAAGCTTCAGCTACTGACATGACCATATGCCTTTTAGCCACATGATTACGAGTTCCTGTACCGTCTTTGACGGATATGGTATCTTTCCGTCCAGGGGCAGATCGACTTATGTCATCTCTTTCATGGAAAATTTGTGCTGCCCTCCTTTCTTCTTCGGAGATGACCTCTCACTTTTTTTTTGGACACTCCTCTAGCAAATTGCATAGCTTAGGTATCAGGTCTTTTGCTAACAGCATAACAACTGCTTGTTGTTTGATAGGACTTTCTGGCAAATACTTTTTCGTTGTATTTATAGCCTTACGTAGTGTTCGCAAACACTTGTACGAACCTAATGGTGACGATGACACGGGAATTGAGGAATTAGTCTTCTTTTTTTCCCTATCTTTCCTTTTTTTAATTCTTTCCTTTTCTTGCTAAAGTTGTTTGGCTACTTCGTCTTTATTCACCCGTTCTTTCATTTTTTCTCTTCTTTTGGCGTTTCGCGCCATTTCTTTCGTTAAAAATTCTTGCAATTTTTTTGCGTTTCCCTTTAGTTTCTCTCTAGACCTTCGTTTTCTTTCTGCTGCATTCATGGTTCTAAAAAGCAACACCACCACCAAAATAAGCAATAAAACACCTATAATTAGCTTAGTAAAGCCCAGTTACGAATAAATCAAGTTATATCAATGCTTTCAATCTTACAGTCAGAATTTCCAAATATACAATTTTTTCACAGTGACGGGTGGGACACACTTTGCAAAGCGAACATAGTAATTTGTATTCACAAATGCAACACCCTAATAAGCTAAAATAGTTGCCCTTAACCTAATTATTACTTCCACATAGCCAGAAAACAAGAGGTTAGATACTTTTAGGTTAGAATAAGAAACATATTGTTTTGCTGTGATGGGTGGGACATGAGTTAAGCATGTTGTAGAAGCCAAATAAATCTTAACTATAAAACTCTATTTATTATTACTCACCACTAACTTAAACTGCGTAAAATATACTTTCTTTAACACTTATAACTTCCCCGCGTAACGTTAAGCAATCGCGCCAAACAGTGCAGCCAGTTTAGAGAAAAAATATACTACTATTAGTCTATGGTACTATAGGCACGTTCACAAACGATTAAAATGCAGAAAAAGATAAAAATTCGAATCAAACCTATTGATTTCTAAAAATATGATTCGTGAACTTTCCTCTAGATGTGGATTTCTATATAAAGCAGCTTATTTATTTTTTACACCTATGGTGTCTGTTTCACTGGAATGACCCGTGGGCAGTCAATTTCGTAATGGCTACTCTTCTTCCTGTCCCACCGAAGTGACTTTTGCAAAGCAGAATTGTTTTTAGATAAAAATGGTTTTATACCGACGTAAGTAGATAGGGGTTTAACAGGTTTCGTGTCATTCCACAGCACAGAAGAGATATCAATTCCAAAAGCGTTACTAACGTACTCTTCTGAGTAGCCGCGATCGACTTTCTTCTCTTTCAGGATTGCATCGCTGGAAAGTTTGCAGTTCGGTACTCTGTTTGTACGCACAGTACCCAAGCTGTAGATTCCGCGACTCCGTAAGTATGTAAGTAACCCCAAACTTGTATAAAAATTGTCGAAATATACGATGTGGTTGACGAAATTAGAAATATTTTGTGATAAGCGAATTACAATATTTGATGCAGCTCCAAGATCTGGAGCTCCTGGGAGGACTGTGTTATCTCCGGCACCAGAATAAATTTCAAAAGAGTATGAGAACCCAGAAGTATCACAAAGACAAAAAAATTTTATTCCCCACTTGTGGGGCTTATTGGGCATATACTGACGAAGTTGAGTTCCTGTCATTTTAGTTGCACACATTTGTTCGTAAACACACAGCCTCGAAAGCATAGGTACCGTCAAAAATCGTTCATTGAAGTGTTGTACTCAGGGGCGAAGGCAGTCATATCCGGGTTGGCCTTTTTCAATAATTGCTGAATCGTCATTTTAATGAAGAAAACGACGTATTGTTTCAAATCGAAGTAATGGCATTGACTGGCGAATAATTTCAAACGAATGTTTTCCCCAGTAAACTCTCACGTTGGGATACCGATAAACTGACATAAAAAGTAAAATCCCAATAAATTTACGCATTTCGGCTAGACACACTGAATGATGTATTTATGTCCTTTTGTCGTGCGTACAAATTTGTTTGCTGAGTCAAATTATCCAAAAACGTATTATTCACAAAATAGCAAAAACATTCGTAAGGGGTGTCCAATAGTTTGAGTGATGCGGGTAGTTCTTTTTCTCCACGAAAAACCACATCATTTATGTGAAGTTGCAGGCTTTTTTTTCTCCAACGAATTGATTTGAGTTCTGGAGAATCATTCCTCATACTTTCCACCTTTCCCGTAAAAGTTCCCACTGTCACATTATGAGGGCCATCTTCCTCTTCCAAGGATTCTGGAGATCTTACACGCTTTCCCCTACTGGGTAGTTGTGTAGACGTCGTTGTCGCTTCTTTCACCAAGGACGATCCAGTAGTTGTAGAAGGTAATAATGCTGGAAGATCTTCTTGTGGCAAAGAGTCTGCCTGCAATGTGGCACAGAATCCACCGCTATCTACTTCGGTAAGAAGCTCAACGTCATCATCGCAATCACCGTCGTGAAATTTTGGATCAAAATCTGAATCGTCACTGTCAAAATCCCCCTTACCTTCATCACCTGTATTTTCTTCGTCTGAAGGGACTGCATCTAGCAATGCCCATTCTTCTTCTTCAGTCAAATCGGACAATGCATGAAGCCGTTGCCGGGATTGTGCCATAGCTTTATTCCAATAACATGAAAATACGCAGGCACTAGATATTTGTCAAAAAACATTCGTTGAGCCAGACAGAAGACGTGAACTTACCTCAAATAACAAAATATATGGAACGCACAAGTCCGCCTCTAGGCTGTTTACACTACGTTGGCGAAATCTACATGTAAAATATAATTTCTGGTTGCATCAAATTGACGACAGCAATTTATAGGCAACAACTTACCTACTAGTAATTTTTTCACCACAATTTACTACACAGAACAATTTAATCTAGCCGCTAAACACGTCACAAACTTCTAGAACAATATTTTAGGCATTTCTGCTGGATTCATCCTTAGATATAACTCCCAGTGATGTACGGATATTGCGACGGCTGCGGCAAGTAAACTACCATGCAAGGCTATAACCTGCCTGCAGGCTGAGGCATGCAAACCGTCGATGTAAGGTTTACCACTATCCTTATACACGATATAGATAAAATCCGCCTCTAGGCGACCATGTGCATTTCAGGGTTAATTGATTCAGATTCACGAATTGCAATATCCGGGTGTCGTTTCAAAAAATTGTACTACCATTTCTAGCCAGGTTTCCCCTTTTTAAATAAGGATGACAATTTTAATTTTTTAATTATTTTTGCCACTGTCTCCATCAGGTCAGTCAGGAAAATCACATTTCGTCATGTTTTTCAGTCAATGGAAAATCCCCTGTTCTTCATCGTCCGTTAATAGAGGGCCCTGTCCTGTCTTTTTCAATGTACCTATCTCCAACTCTTCCATGAATCCTTTCCTGGATTGTTGCTCTTAGAACCCCAAATCTGTTGCTGGCTTCGCGAATAGTTAGCCCATTTTCTCTAATTTCATAAAAGACCTGTTTAACCCTGCGGCAAGCGCGTCCTTTCTTCTCTAATGAGCGGTCAAGTGCGGTGTATAGCACCGCAGACTCAGGTAGCTTCCTTTTTGCCAAAGTTGTGTTAAAAAATAAAAACTTGCATAGTAGAACTTTCAGGATAAAGTTTATTACAAATATTACATTGGTCTGTAACAACTTAAGCATGAGTATTGAGACGTATAAAATGAAATTAATTCACAAAGGCATTAGTATAACAATGCCAGTTTTCAGATCCAAAACTATTGACAAGTATCAGAAAATGTAACAGAATAATACCTTTATAAAATCAGTGGAAATTGCGGTAGGTGGACTGTGAAAAACTAAATATTTACCAAAACAAGTTATCTGTGATTTACATGTACCCCCGTTCCTTACTAATCTCTCGAATTCTTCATTTGAAGCCATATTTCCTGGTTTCAGTGTATTTCTTCTATTTAACCTTCGGGTACTAAGGCGAATTAATTTCTCACAAATACTGACGTTGTCGGTGCGTGAGACCGAAAATCGAAAGTCGTTCATTTTTTTCTTGCCTTTCTAATGTAACAGATAAATCAGAATTATATGTTTCTCAAATACTACAGTAGCTGAGGTAACGTTTTTCTTTAAGGCATTATTAAAAAAAAAAAAAAAAAACAATTTCAATGGTGGTACACTTTATTTACAAAACAATATTTTTACAAAATGTATAGTTAAAAACTGTATGTATAAGGGCTTAGGTAAAAAACCAAAATAGAACTAACACATAAAAAAAACAATATTCTATATAGAAAAGTAGAAAATAACATAAAAGTCAGGGAACTATTTCTTGACTACATTCCTGACATTCCATTAAGATGTTCTAAACACAAGAATTTCTTGCACAATTTTCATCTGTATTTGGTTTTTCTATTCTTTTTTGACGAACAGTAAGCACATCGCCCAATGACATTTGCTATGGGAGGTATATTTTCATTTGATATTCTAAATATTTCAGTGATACGGAGACGGATTGATTTTGGAATGTTATTCTGTAAAGCACGTCGCCTCATGTGATCTTCTACAAGATCAAATCCCAGTTTCTCTATGAATATTCTTCTTGAGAAAGTTTCGTTGACATTACATTTATAAATTATGTACGAGTTTATTCCAGCAACATTCAGGGTGCTATAAAAAATTACCATAGGCCATCGACGTGTAGCTCTGGCACAGTTATAAGTCGCGCACAACTTATCAACAACGTCCATTCGGCTTTTAGTTTTGTTGTAATCTATTATGGTATCTGGTTTCCCAGTTACCGGATCCAAATCATCGTCAAAGTGCATACTTGACAACATCAAAACGTTTTTGTTCTTTCTTGGTATATATGAACAAAGCGTTACTCGTCTTTTCTGGTCGTTTTATAGTTGTGAATTCGAGGGGAATTTGAAGCTTATTTTTACGAAGAGTACCAATAATTGTCAGCTGGTGTTCATGGAAGAGTTTAGCTGCCAATTCAGTAGAAGTGAAAAAACTGTCCATCGTAACATTTCGTCGTGTTTCCCATATAGGTTTACAGAGACGTGGAACTAATGCCAAGGGCCTGGTCTTTGCCGTCCAATATATACTTCCATTTTGGCGTATAAAAAACTTTAGCATCTGGCAGTGCATAGATTTTAATTCTGTAGCGGTTCAGTTTGCTGGGTATGTAAAAGCTATACTTTCCACGGAAGGCTTGCAACATTTTATCTACTGTAGTATATTCAGTGAGAGAATAAAATTTAGGCAGATTCGAATTAAATTCTTCAAAATATTCACTAATAGCAGCCAATTTATCTACTCGTTGCCTGCCTTCTCTTGCTTTATCGGCAGAACAAATGTATTGTAAAAGGAATCTAAATCGTTCTAACGACATCGTCAATCGAAATATTTCCATAGCCATTCCATTTGTCCGAAATAGGCCTGATGCATTTTGATGGTTACTTTTTTGTGCTCCAGAAATATATAGAAGTCCAAAGAGGGCCTTCAATTCAGTAACATCTACTAGTCTTGCTGAATAATATGTTGCAGCATATTTTTTGGACTCAATATACCTATTCGTGTGAGTAACTATTATTTCCAACATACCGTCACTGATGAAGCAGCTCCAGATTTCTAGGCGAGATTTCTTATGACGAGCGGCCAACTTTACACCTGGTAAGTGCAAAACTAAATTCCCGGAGCGTGTTCGCACATTTTTCTTAGAAGTCAAATGCTTTCTCCATCAATTAACACCATCCTTTCCAATAAAACATGGTAAGTAGGGGTAGATGGCCGTTTCTAAAACAGAGGATGAGAGGATTGTGATTTCTGGCTATTGTGACGTAATTACAATTGATAGTATGTCGTTCATGATTCATATGTCTACTACAGTAGATGGTATATTTATCAACGATTGCGTCGATTCATATGTCTACTACAGTAGGGCCGTTTCACGACCAGAGGATGAGAGGGTTTCGATTTGTGACAATTGTGACGTAATTGCAATTGATAGAATGTTGTTCATGATTCATATGTCTACTATAGTAGATCTTTTGTGGGTCATAAATGTTGATTGAAATGTTTACTATAGTAGCGATTGTGTAAACCTACGCAGTCGGGTGATATCTGCTTGAAGACCCATTCCATGCTGTGACAAAGGTTGTTGTTGAAATAGGTGGAATGGTGCTGTAGAGAGCGAGGAGGTCGGTTAAATAGCAAATATGAATTGCAGACGCAGCATTAGCTCCACGTGACTTTTATTGAATGCGTGGATACCTTCACATACACACATACATACATACATACATACTCTGCTTTACCGAACAATAAGCTATCATGTGTAAATTCATCATACACAGACAAACATCACTTGTCGTTCAGTACATCTCGACAACTTTACAATTTGCTGATATCGCGCATACATGTCTACATTACACACACACACGTCTTAATTAAACCTGTAACCGTTCCTCTATGTCTATGTATTCAAATTCATATGATTTGCGTCTTCCATCTTACTCCGTCTACTATATCAAGCAATTATGAATTGCAGACACAGCATTAGTTGCACATTACTTTTGTTGCTAATATGTATACATATATATAAACATACTACTTTAACTTTTGTTTTCGAGATAACGTACCACAACATTCATTCATAACAATAATTCTGTAAGCTATCATGTGTAAGTTCATCATTCACATACAGACATCACTTGTCATCGTCGTCGACGGTAAATACCGACAGTTACGCCAACAATTTGCTGATATCGCGCATACATGTCTACTTTTTACATATGTATACATCTGGAACAGAGGTGTGAGGATATTGATTTGTAACGATTGAAAGATGAATTAAGTATGACGTAACAGCTGTGTTATATCCAATGGATTTAAACCTGTACCCGCTCCTCTATGTCATATTCATGCGTTTTCCATCTTATTACTCCGTCTATATCGAGCAAATTACAGACGCAGCATTAGCTCCACGTTACTTTTGTTGCTAATTTGTATACATACACACACACACACTATTTTAACTTTCGAGATAACCTGCCACAGCATTCATACCTACCAATAATTCTGTAAGCTATCATGTGTAAGTTCATCACATACAGACATTACTTGTCGTCGTCGTCGACGGTGAACACCGACAGTTACGTCAACAACTTTGCAACAATTTGCTGATATCGCGCATACATGTCTACTTTACCTTAAACTTGTACCCATCGTTCCTCATCATCCAATTCGCGCGCTTTACATCTTACTCAATCCATACATCGTACTACTAACACGCTAAAGAAAATGCTTGTACGTATATATAACGGCGTGTGTGATTACAATGCAATTTTACCCAGCATCTCCGACAACGAATACACACACATACACTTGAATATTTTATAGTATCTGCTCTATATATAATACATTTCATCTTGTAAAGCTTCTGGAACAGAAGAGTGAGTGAGAGGATATTGATTTGTAACGATGGAAATATGAATTAATTGTGACGTAACAGTTGTGTTATATTCAATGGATAAGTACTTCATGATTAATACTTTATAAACAGTTTTACCAAATATCACGCCACCTTCTTATTACATAGCTTTCGATAGTGTAAGAATTGATTGTAGAACAGAGGAGTGAGGATATTGATTTGTAACGATTGAAATACGAATAAATTTATGTATAACATGTTA
>CM055662.1:14587444-14610951 GCA_029378335.1 Agrilus mali
ACTATAGGCACGTTCACAAACGATTAAAATACAGAAAAAGATAAAAATTCGAATCAAACCTACTGATTTCTAAAAATATGATTCGTGAACTTTCCTCTAGATATGGATTTCAATATAAAGCAGCTTATTTATTTTTGACACCTATGGTGTCTGTTTCGCTGGAATGACCCTTTATGCATTTTGCGATGCAAGCGAAACCAGTTATGGTACGTGCATTTATTTAAGATCTTGTGATAGCACCGGGCAATGTACAGTAAGACTATTATGCGCTAAAAGTAGGGTCGCACCACTCAAAAACATAACGATTCCGAGACTGGAATTATGTGCAGCGTATCTTCTTGCACTTTTTGTCGATCAATTTCGCAGCAAATTAGACATTCAAATTAATGACTATTTCTACTGGAGCGATTCTACAATCGTTTTATCATGGTTAAGAAAACCACCATCTTAACTTAAAACGTTTATTTGAAACCATTTGGCGGAAATCAATCGCCTAACTGAAATCTCGCAGTGGCACCATGTCGAAACATTGAGCAATCCTGCTGACATTATTTCTAGAGGTATGTCACCAAGGCAATTAATCGATTCAAATTTATGGTGGCATGGACCTTCGTGGTTACCACAGACTACTTCTTCTTGGCCACTCGAAAATATTGTTTATCTAAATAATGACGAATTACCAGAAGTCAAATCTAATGCCGTTTCTTTATTGATCTCAAATTCTTATGATGATGTTGTAAACAACTTAATTCATAAACATTCTAATTTTATTAAGTTAAAAAACATCCTTGCATACTGTATCAGATTTGCAAAAAATTGCTCCGGCGTTTCCGCAACGAGAAAATCAGGCCCTTTAACAATATTTGAATTAAACGAATCCTTAAGACACCTATTGCGAACAACTCAACAAGCAGAGTTCACCGAAGACATTTATAATTTAAGAAAGTTTGGGCAGTTACCATCAAAATGTAAATTACTAGCTTTAAACCCCTTCATTGACGATAACGGTTGGCAATCAAAAACACCCATATTTGTTGCCAACCAAACATCATTTAACAAAATTAATCATACTACACATACACCAATCAAATTTTCATGCCGGTCCTCAACTTGTCCTTAGTATACTCAGGCAAAACTATTGGCCTATTTCTGGACTTGTAGCAGTAAAACGGGTACTATACGATTGCATCATTTGCAAACGCATGGCACAGCAGCGTATAGAACCTATAATGGCTGATTTACCAAAATCAAGGGTTGTGCCTTCCCGTCCATTCTACACTTGTGGAACCGACTTTGCTGGTCCTTTCACAATTCGCGATCGCAAGGGTAGGGGTAGCAAAATATCAAAGGTCTACCTTTGTGTTTTCGTTTGTTTTACGACCAAGGCCGTTCATCTTGAGTTGGTCAGTGACCTGTCATCTGTAGCTTTTTTGGCATGTTTAAAACGATTTTTTGCCAGACGCGGATTAAGCCATACAATTTATTCTGATAATGGCACAAATTTTGTTGGGGCAAACAGGGAACTAAAAACATGGTATGATCTGGCCTCGACCGATAAACATAATGAATTTATTGCTAAATTTTTGACTCAATTATCGGTCAATTGGAAATTTATACCCGCCAGGTCCACACATTTTGGTGACCTATGGGAGGCTGTAGTTCAATCCGTTAAACGACATCTTTATCGCACAATGGTAAATACAAAATTTACATTCGAATAACTAAATACGTTATTTACTCCAATAGAGGCTATCCTAAACTCGAGACCTCTTATTCCCCTCACAACAAATCCTAAAGATTACAACTTCCTTTGTCCAGCACATTTCCTAATAGGTGGCTCACTGCTCGCTTTGCCAGAACCTGACTTGCTAGAAGTTAAACTTAATCGATTAACCCGATTCCAAATGACACAACAGGCAGTGCAACAATTTTTGAAAACATGGTCTAATGATTATTTATCCATCTTACAACGACGAACTAAATGGCAGAAAAATGTGAGCAACAATATACAACCAGGAACTCTGGTCCTGCTTCGAGACAGCACACCATCCCTTTTATGGAGAATGGGTAGAATTCTGGAAACTCACCCAGGCGCTGATGGCACGGCCAGGGTTTTAACAATTAAAACTTCAAGTGGCGTAGTGAAACGGGGTGTGACTCAAGTTTGTGAACTTCTTTCAGAAAACAATGATAGTGTTACAAATGATTAAAACAACATTACTTTGTTATCATTTATATTTTTACAATTTGCTTATTTCCGTGTTATAACATTGTTACTGCTTGCCATTTTTATTAGAATTATGAATTTATTTGTTCTGTCTAATCATTAATTATTTTTTAAAGACGGTCTTTCAAGGCGGCCAGGCTGTTACGAATTCTAATAGTCTAAACAATATTGATCTTGCTTATGTTTTTTCTGAACCAATCTAATCAATTTCCTGTAACAATATCCATTTAATTTTCAATGATTCATTTCTTTCATTCTCTTTGCATTCATTCACTCGGTAACTGTTAAACTGTAAACATATTTTCTGTACATCTGTGTTGACCGGAATAGAATTATTTTAAGTAAAGATAATTTTATTCGAAATCCAAAAAACTCATACATATAGCTAACCACAAAACAGGTAGGCTTGCACAATTTGTCTTCTGAAAACCAATTGTGGTATACGAGATGAAGGATTTGATAATTGCGCTATTGTTCATGCATTTGTCATAGCTGCATCCAACAGCCATGTAAATATTGACCACCACTATTTTTTCCGTCTGATGCAAATTCTATACCTAGATAAATTTTAATCTAGAAAGTCGGTTCCTCCCATAAACCGATTATATTCTGTTATTATGAATGGTCTATTTACCTGAATATTTTTTTTTCAGTTTGAGAAAATCTCTTTACCTGGGAAATAGGTGTGATGCCGTGACAGGTGGTTGCTGAAGAGGCAAAATTACTGTCAGCCCATTTGATTACAATGATGCCGTCCTTTTGTCAAGAGAGTATTCATATTCACCACGCCTTTTTTGTTTTCATAAAGCTTTTTTTTGGAAGTAGTGGACAAGAACTTGGTAGCCGGTTTTCTCATATTGTCCCCGTAGCATTATATCCCTGACTCTTCAAATAATATAGAACGTTTAAGCCAGTAAACAAATTATCTATATAATATCGAAATGGAAGGTTTTTAACGGTCTCAGGAAATTCATCGATCATAGCAAGAAGTGGTGCTATACACTTTCCAATTTGTTTTTCATAAATTGGATTACCCTTCGGATTTTTCCCTTGGTATAAGTCAAAATTCACCAGGTATCCAGTAGGTTCATTCAGGCACCACATCTTATAATACCCGAATCTTATAGGTTTCCCTCGAATAAATTGCTTACACGAGTGCCGCCCAAAATATTTAATCATTGATTCGTCAAAATTTAGGTTTTTTTCAGGTACCCAGTTTAGCATAAAAACATTCGGAAGCCTGTCTATGAAAGGTCGTAATTTCCATAATTTGTCGGAATGGTCAGGTTTGTTGTTGTCAGCACAGTGCAGATATTTCAAATTTGATTTTGTCGGTGTTGGAAATAAGTGGAGATTGAACGTTATCAATAACAATCCATTACAGTTTATTTATATATAGCTATTTTATTATTCTAGAAAAAAATATTTTTGAAATATGTTTCATTCGATTAATTCTTTATGAATTTTCCACAAGGGATTTCAGATTCCCTTGAAATTTAGGTATGTGGTACAGTTCTGGGCGTTGGTTAAGAATAAACATATACAGGGTGTATTACGGTGAGGGCCCATTAGAATTAGATTACATATTTCTTTGATCAAGGTTTTCAAACTTTGGGGCTTAATATTTTCGAGAGTGCTCTTTTCAATCAAATGATGCCGTGCATGTAGCGCTTCACCGCAAGTTGTCATCAACTTGCTTAATTTAAATGGAACACCTGATATATTTTTGCATATTTAGATTCTACACGTTATTTTAGGGGGACTTTATTAACCCTGCAGTAGTGGCGCCCTTTGTCATGACATGAGTGGTGGCGGGAGTCTGAGAGACTCCGACATATAAGATGGAAAAAACGAATTGAAAAAAAAAAAGAAATTAATGAATTGTGCTGATTACTGTAAAAGTAGGTTTATTTCAATGTAGATTCTCTGATAACTAAACACATTTTTTAATTTTTAATAAAAAATACGTATCTTGTTTGCTGCAGATTGCAGATTTTTTTAAAAAGCACTATAATGCATAAGTAATACAAAATAAACTACTTTTTCGCCCTACAACCCCCAACTGATGTTTGAACAAGCTATACACGAAATTTTAGCATGCTTTAAGCACACTAATTTTTTATAGTTTTGGCAGTAGAATCGCGTCTTATTTTTATTCTTACATCCTACATAATATTTCCGGATGCCTTCTGGCAAATTAATTTGTGGACTGTTGTTTCTAGATGTTCCAGCAATCCCTTGTCTTCGCTGGCGAACTACTGGAGGTATATAACACTTTTAGGCCATATTTGTTTGGCTTAGACGGTATGTATCGTCTAAAGCCGTACCGACCTCTGAATCCTTCAAGTTTTTCATCTATGGTAGCATTTTCGCCGACGGAATAGTGTTTCTGACAATTTGCAACAAACAGTGTGAAAACCTGATGAACTGGTGCAAGTTTATCCGATTTTCTCCTCTCCTCCCTGGTAGTTAAGTCATCAACACGAACATGTTGAAAAAGAAAAAGAAACCTTTGTTTACTTATAGTTAGCCAAAAAATGTCCACTCCTGTTCCTGTCCTGTACCACAATTCCTCTCATTCAGTCTATTACTATTCAGTGTTCCTGCTAGATGCAGGAGTGTTTAATTCTTCCATCAATGTACTGTAATGTTTTTTTGTCAGAATAAAATTGGAGTAAAATGGCTTTTAGGTCTTCATATGAATTTATTTTTTTGTCACGCAATTGAACCTTTGCGACCCCGACTATTTGAGATACTACAAATGCTAGCAAGGCGCGGTGTTGACTATCGTCTGCCAATAAAAATGCGTTATCGCAGTTACTTAAAAATTCAAGAAGTTTTCCACGCATGCCATCGAAAATAGTATGAATGAGTGAACATTAAAATGTTAATTTGAATGAAGTGCCTACACTTTCGTCGTTGTTAGGTGTTATCCTGCCAGATTGGTTTGGACTCGACATGTTAATTAAGATGATGTAGCAATAATGTTTCCCAAAAATAATATCACTCAATAATGATTTAAAAATATATCAATATGTATATATGGTACTATCGATGTATTCCGGGCTTGTTGGCCGTGGTCGTTGGGATTTTACTCCTGACGTTTCACCTGCAGCTGCGGCAGGCATTCTCAAAGGTTGATGGTCGCTGTTGGTCTCGTCCGGCTGCGGCCGGTTCTTATATCCTCGTATTGGGGGGAGTGGCCTCCGTCGGTTCTCGCTGCGGGCGTTCTCATTGGTCGAGTCGCTTTTAAGGCCGGTATCCATATTTTGTTTAGTTTAAGTCCTTCGTCTTTCCTATTAAAATTTTGTTTGTGTTTATGTATATCTATGGCCTCTCTATGTAACCTTGGATAATAATTTTGTGTATTATCCACTAGCTGGGTATCACTAAAAAGTATTCGATGTTCTCCGTCCATTAATGAGTGTTCCGCTACAGCTGACTTTTGTGTTTCTCCAAGGCGACAATTTCTTTTATGCTCTGTAATTCGGGTGTCGACTGATCTTTTTGTCGTTCCTATGTAAACACTGGCACAACTACAGGGAATACGGTAGATTCCTGCCGACGAGAAGGGATCCCTTCTGTCTTTTACTGATCGGAGGGACTCTTGGATTTTTGTCGTAGGTTTGAATATAGGTTTTATACGCTGTTTTTCTAGGATTCTGCCGATCCGGTCCGTGACTCCTTTTACATAGGGTTTTGTCCTGATAGGTTGTTTGTTCTTTGTTTTTGTCAGTGCGGATTCTCATAGCTCGTCTTATTTCCGTGGTTTTGTATCCATTGGCTTTTAAGGCAGTTTCTATGTGCTGTAATTCGTTGTTCAGATGTTCGTTCTCAGAAAATATTCTCGCTCGGTTGGCTAACGTCTTTATTATTCCAATCTTCTGTCGTGGATGGTGGTTGGAATCTTTGTGCAGGTACCTATCGGTATGTGTCGGCTTCCTATATACTCTGTGACCTAGTTTTCCGTTGGCTGTTCGCGTAACGTGGACATCTAGGAATGGAAGCGAACCCTCTTGTTCTCGTTCTATTGTAAAATGTATTCTTTCGTTCTGCGTGTTTAGATGTTTTAGGAAGACGTCTAACTTCTTTTCTCCGTGGGGCCATATGGCAAAGACGTCGTCGATGTATCTAAACCAACACGCTGTAGGCGAAACGTCAGGAGTAAAATCCCAACGACCACGGCCAACAAGCCCGGAATACATCGATAGTACCATAGACACCGGCCGTGAAAGCCTACATTCAGTTAATATGTATATATATTACACTATCGTGATTTCAAATAAAATATGGTGCACCGTACAGAAAGGAAATACACAATTCAAAAAGAATAAATTGGGAAAATATTATGGAAAAGAATTACTTACTGTTGAGTAGCTTTGACGAATCAAGTTTTAACTGCGAACTTGGATGTGATTCGTTTCCTTTGTTCGGAATTGAAATTCCAAAGCCTGGAGATGATTTTCCAAAAGCCCAAAAGGAAATCCTACTGATTGCGCCAATTTTATGTTGCAACTCTACTTTCTAGTAGAATTGTTGAAGAGAAATCAAGTTGCAGAGCTTCCAACAGTTTTATTCTTGATAAAATATTGTTACGAGTACTTGCCAATTAAGTTGGTGTGAACATAATTAATGAACATCTTCCCTGATTACATAAGGAATATTCTCGGCTTTCCTGATACATCTAGAAAACACCAGCAAAGATCAATGGGAAAACAATTGAATTACTAGACGGCTGTAGAATACCCTAGAAAAAGGCTGAGAAGACTATAAAAGCGGACGAGACACTCACACCGAGTTAGTTGACAGTTTACAGTAACAGCTGATGCAAAGCGATCGATAGGCGATACAGGCGAACCATAGAGGCGATAGTGTTCATAGAGAGCGATAAATAGTGTCTACCGGAACGGCGATTAAAAAGTGACTTTTAGTGAAATAAATTGTGCGGACTTGTTCATAACTGTAGTGTAGTCAAATTAATTTTAGTAATTAAATAAACTCGTTGTTTTGTTTTGTTAATTGTGTTTTCTGTGACCGAACACGTCACATTTGGTGTCAGGTGTGGGGTAGTAAGGGAATTGAAGATTCCCGAAGAAAGTTAGTGCGACAGATCGTAGAAGAGGTCCGAAGAGAAGAAGAATTTTGAAGCCTTATGCCAGTAACAAGAAAACAATCGGCAATAATGGAGGAACAAATAAAGGCTTTAATGGAAATGATGAAAGAAATGAAAACAGAAATGAAGGCAGGCCAGGAAGAAATGAAGGCAGGCCAGGAAGAAATGAAGGCAGGCCAGGAAGAAATGAAGGCAGGCCAGGAAGAAATGAAGGAAGAATTGAGGAATAAAATGGAAGCTGGACAGGAAGAAATGAAATTGGCACAGGAAGATTTGAAGAATAAAATAGAAGCTGGTCAAGAAAAGATGGAAGCGATACAGGAAGAATTAAGGGTAAAGCTGAAGGAAGTCAGAACCGAAGTGCAAGAAGAATTAAAAGAAGTACGACAAGAATTGGAGGCGAGACAAGAGAAGCTAAGAGATGAGTTGAAAGAAGAGGTACAAAAGGAAGTAGAGAAGATACGACAGAAGTTCGAGAACACAAAACCGGCTAGTGATGTAAAGCCTGAAGAGACTGCGAAAGCGATTAGAATTAAACCACCGACTTTCGACGGAAAAGTTTGCTGGTCTGTGTACAAACGACAGTTCGAGGCAGCGGCAGAAGCAAACAACTGGAACGATTTTGACAAAGCAACGGCGCTGGTCATAGCCCTACGAGGAGAAGCATTGGATGTCCTTCAAGGTATTCCAGAGCGCCAACAACGAGACTTCTCTGCGCTGCTAGAGCGACTTGAAATGAGATATGGCGACAAACATTTACAACAAGTGTACCAAACCCAACTAAAGTGTCGCAATCAGAGGACATCAGAAAATCTACAAGAATTCGAGGCCGATGTGGAACGTCTAGTTAGATTGGCCTATCCTACCGCTCCGCAGGACTTCGCAGACCAACTAGCAGTCCAAACATTCGTCGATGGTGTAAGGGACACCGACTTACAACAAGTTCTCCGTTTGGCCCGCCACAAGACTGCGAGTGACGCACTGGTGCACGCCTTAGAATTCGAAGCTGCAAAACAAGCTTCCAAAGGGCACGTGCGTGTACGCCAAACAGCTGTTGAAGACGACGAATACAAGAATGAAGTCACAAGGCTGATTAAAGAATGCGTCGAAACTGTCAAGAAGACTACCATCAACGACAAGAGAGAATCGGCCAAATGTTGGGAATGCGGGAAGGTCGGTCACTTTTCCCGAGACTGTGACAAAAACAAAGGAAGACCAAGGTGCTGGGAATGTGGAAGGCACGGACATTTACGGCGAGACTGCCCGGCCGAAGAACGCCGTGCGGACCGACAGCAGTCGGGAAACTAAGATCAGCCAACTTTGAGGGGCGCAAGTTGGCTTCTCCCCACCAAGCCCCAGCAGAAATCGTCGTTTCCCAACTAAACGGAAGCAAGTCCTTATTCGTCGAAGGTCACATCAACAACAAGAAGGTTAGAATGGTGGTCGATACGGGAGCTTCTAAGACCATAATCCGGCCGAACATCGTTAACGAGTGGAGAATCCGTCCCCTGCAGAGGAAGCTACGTTTGACCACGGTTACCGGAGAAACAGCGCCGATTAGAGGAGAATGCGATATCGAATTGAGATTGGGAGAAGTATGCCTTCGACACAGGGCACTGGTAGCCGATGTCGCCGACGACGTGATCATTGGATTGGATCTTCTTGAACGAAACAAAATTAATCTCGATTTGGGCTCCGGCATTTTACGCATCGGCAAGGAAGAGTTGGTGATGACAAACCCCACCAAAGAGTACGGTCTTCGAAAGGTCATCGTTGCAGAAGACCGGTTACTACCTGCTAGATCCGAGGTAGTTCTCAAAATAAACATCGACGGCGAAGGTGCGGATGGTTTGGTGGGAATAGTAGAAGCCAAAAACCCGGATTTGACACAGAAAGCCATACTGATAGGACGAACACTGATTCGAACTGGGACGCCGAACGCATCTGTCAGAGTGGTCAATTTGAAGGACTTCGAACAGAAAGTGTGTAAAGGAATGGAAGTAGGAGTCCTTGAACCCGTGGTGTCCATCCTCCAGTGCGAAGTTGAAGCTGAACCCTCAATGGCAGAGAGCGAACCACTTCCAACCGTTCTTCGAGACTTAGTGCAGCGTTCGGCCACAAACCTTAACAGCGACCAAATTAGAAAATTCGAAGAACTACTCAGCAAGTATCGAAACGTCTTCGCCCTCTCTGACAACGACTTTGGGAGAACGAATCTGACATACCACCGTATAGACACGGGATCAGCTCGTCCTATTAAACAACCATCTAGAAGAGTTCCATGGGCTAAGCAAGAAGAAGTCAACAACCTGGTGAAGAACATGGAAGAACAGGGGGTAATTGAACCATCACAAAGTGCTTGGGCTTCGCCGATAGTGTTGGTTAGGAAGAAGGATGGATCGACCAGGTTCTGCGTTGACTACAGGAAGCTCAACGACGTAACTTTAAAGGACAGCTATCCCTTACCCAGAATCGACGACACCCTTGACAGCTTGGTTGGTGCCAAATGGTTTTCAACGTTGGATTTGAAGAGTGGATACTGGCAAGTCGAACTGGATCCACAAGACAAGCAGAAGACCGCATTCACGACTGGTTACGGGCTGTGGCACTTTAACGTTATGCCATTTGGACTATGTAACGCTCCCGCCACCTTCGAGCGACTTATGGAAAATGTGCTACAAGGGCTCAATTGGAAGGTTTGTCTGGTGTACCTAGACGACGTGATAGTACTGGGAAAGACATTCGAAGACCACCTCCAGAATGTCGAAGAAGTGATCAAGAAGCTTTCAGCAGCCAAGTTGAAACTCAGTCCCAAGAAATGCCATCTGTTTTGTAAGGAGGTGAAATATCTTGGCCACGTTATCACCTCAGAAGGAATAAGAACTGATCCTGACAAGACTGAAGCTGTGAGAAGTTGGCCTGTCCCGAAGAACCAACACGACTTGAGAAGCTTTTTGGGGCTGTGTTCCTATTACCGACGATTCGTAAAGGGATTTGCAGATATAGCTCGACCGCTCCACAAGTTAACAGAGGATGGTGTCCCTTTCCAATGGTCAGAACGATGTCAGCAAGCTTTTGAAACACTGAAGTCTACCCTTTCTCAAGCCCCAATACTGACGTACCCACAGTTCGACACAGACTTCATTGTCGATACGGATGCCAGCAATGTAGGAATTGGTGGTGTACTGTCGCAGATGCAGGAAGGAAAAGAAAAAGTCATTGGCTACTTCAGTAAGGCACTGTCAAAGCCGGAGCGAAACTATTGCGTGACCCGTAGAGAATTGCTGGCAGTCGTCAAAACTCTCGAACATTTCCATAAGTATCTCTACGGACGAAAATTCCTGCTAAGGACAGACCATGCGTCCCTGAAATGGCTGCTGCAATTTAAAAACCCAGAAGGACAACTGGCTCGATGGCTACAGCGGCTACAAGTATACGACTTCAGCATCGAGCATCGTGCTGGAAAACAACATGGTAACGCTGATGCCCTCTCGCGAAGACCATGCTCGAAGAACTGCAAACATTGCATGGCCGCCGAAAAGAAGGAACCAGTCAACTTGGCAAGGATCTGTCAGACGATGGTGGAACCTGAAGAACACTGGCAGAACGAAGACCTGGCGAAAGACCAAGATAACGACGAAGACATTAAACCGATACTGCGGTGGAAAAAGGCAGGAACAGCACGACCTACCTGGGCAGATGTTAGTAGTACGAGTACCATCACGAAGAGCTATTGGGCCTTATGGGATTCACTCATCGTCGAGAATGGGGTACTAAAAAGAGTGTGGGAAAGCCCTGACGGAACTAAAATTCGACATCAAGTAGTTCTCCCGAAGAACAGAGTCAACGAGGTGCTGACAGAAGTCCATGGAGGTGTTGGTGGAGGACACTTCGGAGTAACAAAGACGTTGGAGAAGGTGCGAGAGCGATTCTATTGGCTAAAGTGTAGAAGAGACGTCGAAAATTGGTGTAGGAAGTGCCCAACGTGTGCGTCAGCCAAGGGACCTCAGACTCGAAGCCGAGGGCGAATGAAACAGTACAATGTTGGTGCCCCATTTGAGAGAATAGCTCTCGACGTAGCAGGACCATTCCCAACAACAGCTGCTGGCAATAAGTACATCTTGGTAGTGATGGACTATTTTAGCAAATGGCCCGAAGTGTACGCAATCCCAAATCAAGAAGCTACTACGGTCGCTGGAATGTTGGTCAACCAATGGATCAGCCGGTATGGAGTTCCGATGGAGATCCACTCTGACCAGGGACGGAACTTTGAATCCGCAGTATTCCGGGAAGTCTGTGAGCTGCTAGGAGTACAGAAAACTAGGACCACTCCATTACATCCACAATCTGACGGAATGGTCGAACGGTTTAACGCGACGCTAGAAACCAATTTGAAAATGGTTGTTAACGATCATCAGACAGACTGGGACCAGCATATACCTTTGTTCCTGTTGGCCTATCGAAGTGCGGTTCACGAGACCACCGGCAGAACACCAGCCAGCATTTTATTTGGAAGAGAGCTGAAGTTACCGACGGACATCCGGTTTGGACACCCAGAAGATCGGCGACCTTCAGCTACCGACTACGCACAGCAGCTAGAGGAACGACTCGATACCATCCATAGAGCCGTTAGTAACAAAATCCAAGTAGGGAGTGACCGCATGAAGACCAGGTACGACCGGAGAGCCAACAGCACAGGATTCAGAGAAGGGGACCAGGTGTGGCTTTACAATCCTGTCCGTCGGAAAGGACGCTCACCGAAGCTACAGCGAGCCTGGGAAGGACCTTACACTGTGGTCAGAAGGCTGAATGACGTGGTCTACCGTATTCAGAGAGGACCAAAGGCCAAGATGAAAGTTGTACACTTGGACCGCCTGGCGCCCTACAAAGGTCAAGACATTGATCGGGACGATCAATTCTAAGAAGGGGGCAGTGTTACGAGTACTTGCCAATTAAGTTGGTGTGAACATAATTAATGAACATCTTCCCTGATTACATAAGGAATATTCTCGGCTTTCCTGATACATCTAGAAAACACCAGCAAAGATCAATGGGAAAACAATTGAATTACTAGACGGCTGTAGAATACCCTAGAAAAAGGCTGAGAAGACTATAAAAGCGGACGAGACACTCACACCGAGTTAGTTGACAGTTTACAGTAACAGCTGATGCAAAGCGATCGATAGGCGATACAGGCGAACCATAGAGGCGATAGTGTTCATAGAGAGCGATAAATAGTGTCTACCGGAACGGCGATTAAAAAGTGACTTTTAGTGAAATAAATTGTGCGGACTTGTTCATAACTGTAGTGTAGTCAAATTAATTTTAGTAATTAAATAAACTCGTTGTTTTGTTTTGTTAATTGTGTTTTCTGTGACCGAACACGTCACAATATGTATTGTCGGATACGTGGCTGGTTACGACAATAGAGTGATTGGTAATGACTCAATGTTTTTTCTGACACCAGGGCAGTTTTATTATCAGGACTCCGGACTCTTTGAAGTAGGCAATGAGGTGAAAGGGCGCGATGATTACTGGAGCCGCTGATGATGCTTGGCACCTTCAATCTTTTTCGCACCTTCACTTTTCAAATGATACTTTAATCACTTATTATCTTTAACTGAAAGTAATTATTCAACTAATGAAACAACACCTTGATGATAACTACTTTTATTAAAGGAAAAATCACGGTACAACCATTAGTACAGGATGAATAAAATCATCAAAGACCTTCCGATTTACAATTTGAGCTAACTCGAGTGATTAACTTGTAGAGCTTTGAATATTAACTGATTTTGTTTGAATCCTGCACCCTTTTTATACTGATCTAGAATGATGTTTAATGTTGGGATGCAACACCTCTAGGGTGAATTAAATTTTGAAATTCGAAATTTGGAAAAAATAAAAATATTAAATTAATTTTACAATACATAAATTCAGTCTGTTAATAATTTTAGTTGTGGAGCCGTACTTCTAATGTCCACTGATTTGATCGACCTTCTTCCTATCTATACTATCTTCGCATCCGGGTTGGTGCTGAGTTGATAGTACAGCTTTTCCAATTCCGCGTCGTATTTAGCCACTTCGGTGGTACTGATAGGACTTTCGTATTTTCCAATGTTATGCAACTGATTATTAATGTTGACACAAGCAAAGCAGCATGCGTTCCTCAGATGGGATTGTGGATTTCTCGGTTCCTTTGTACAGCAAAGGTATTTTCTTATGACTGCAAGTACTCCAAGCCATTTGAATAGATTGTATAGCAGTGTAAGGGCGGGGATTCCAGTATTGAAAATATTGTTGTATACCAGTGGGAGTTTTGTATCACGAAAGGTTTATTTAGTTGTTGTTGCAGGACTACGTCGAATTGGTTAAGCTTATGCTGCGCATATTTCAGTTCCTTTAGGTCAAGGGTGGTGAGCGTTAAGGGTTGAAGTTTTGCTGATTTCAAGGTGATATTTTCTTTCAATCTTTCGCAGCAGTCGTCCATAGTGATGTCAGTCGTGGTGATTTTGCTTGATATATTTATGGAATCCATGACCGTTTGACCTTACAGTATGGCGAAGTCGGTAAATGCTTTACAATTTCCGTCTAAGTCCAATGTTCCAATATTATTAATTACTTCTTCATGATCTTGCGTGTTTCCACATATGTTTATTCTCAACGGTTTTGATAAAACGAAGACCCATTTGTTCGGCTTAACCCATTAACGCCGAGAATAGTTTTTTTTTTGAAAACTATTAAATTTTATTATTAAAACAGGAGAAATAATCACTGTAAACATTCCTTCAAACATATTTTATTTTATTTTTTAATGCAAATAGTAAAAAGTTCCAATAAAAACTCTTAACTCACCAGTAGTCACTTGGGGATCTGGATAGTTTTTCAGTAAAGCATAATTGGATGTCTGTTTTTTAATATTTTCAAGTAACTCATCAGATAAAAAACACTCAAAAATCTCAACACAGCTCATTGACTCGTATTTTGTATAGTCTCCAGGCGGAAATGTAAAATTAGGGGCCTGCAAATCTCCCTGAACGAAATTAGATGATGATGGTTTCGTAGCAATGGTAATAGAATTCACATCTGCAGTGGGTGCCTCAGTTGTAGATGCAGATGTAGTCTCATCCCCACAATCATCATCAATTCCTAATCTGTTTTTGCCTGAAAATACAATTTCTGCAGGAGCAGAAAGCTGTTTTGAAGACAGGTTAAAAATCAATCCACCTTAATCCTCATCAGCAGAATCTTCGTCAGTAAGATTACTACTTTCAGGAGGTTCAATATATATATCTGCTGGAGTTCCTCTATCGTACACCAAGTCTATTGCCTCTTGTAGTGTAATTCCCCTAATATATAATATCAGGCAGTTAAAACAGACCTAACGCCTAGCGAGCCCATACGGGAACATCAATGTTTATGTTACAGTTTTGCAGCAAATATCATACATTTAAAAACTACGTTAACGGGATATCATTCTTTAATATTTTATTAATTGAAAATAGAAAAAAAAATTCGCTTGATATAAAACACTAATTATAATAATACTTACACTAATTTGAAATCCATTATTTCAACAATTTTTTTAAGCAATGTCTTTAGCTGCGAAAAAATATAACGTAAAATCACTGTTTACAAACACAATTTACCACAAGTACTTATCAAACTTCACTAAACAAGACACTGCATCCAAACTTGTTAAAACATGCAGCAGGTACTAATCCCCTCCACCTAAACTTCCACCTTTTATCGAGCCCATATGGTACCGTTAGGCGTTAATGGGTTAATTTTCTGCCAAATTTCAACGTTGGCAACGACATGTTTTACTTGACATGATTAGGGCTTACAATACCGAAGTAAAATCTGAATACCGGTATTTAATTTTTGAAATTTGAAATATCGGGATACCGATATAAAAACCGGTATTATTAATAAAAAATTTACTAGTTATATTTTTACCTACCTCAGTTGTTATATTGACTTGTTAACAAATAATATATGAAATCCAATAAATATTGTCCTGAAATGAGTAGATATTATTCTTTTTATTACATAGAGAGTAAGAGTAGATAGATACAAAAAACCGTGCAAGGAAAAAAAAATAACTTAATAAATTCTATGTTACATTTTACATATAATAGGCTCGTATGGCATTATATAATTAAAGAAGCAAAAAATATAATTCAATTGAAAGTATTTATGAAAAAATTTTATTAACTTGCGTTTTGTTTATTAAAGTAGTTCATTAATTGCGGCAGTACAAGCCTTTCAGATAGACAAAAATTTAAATTTTACCAATGGAGAGATAACGCAAGAAACGATAAGATACATTAATAGACCTCGTTGTGGAATAACGAGTGAAATGGATCAAAAATACACTAAATCTAATTGAATCGATGATTGAAAGAAGGGTTTAAGTCCCAAATTTGACGTTTATACTTGAGATAGCCATTTTGTTTAGAAATTGTGAATGTATCCTTTGAGCGAAAGAACGGTGTATAAGTCGGTCTGTTTCGATCTATTTGAACCACCAGTGAAAATTAGTGAGTGAAAGAACGGTTTAAGTCCAGGACTTAAACCGATCTTCCGTTCATTTATTTGATTTATCTTTATGCGTGCGCTGGCATATTCATTTGTGAATATTCCTGAAACGGTTTGAATTTTTATAACGGTCAGTTGATTTGAGTTTGTTCATTGGTGCGTATTAGTGCGTTAATATCTGTTTAAGTAATATTTTCGAATATGTGCGATAGTGAAAATGAAGAAAGTGACAAAAATGAACAAAGAAATAAAAGGATACGAAATGTTAGCCAATGGAAAAATAATAAAAGAAAGGGTGCAATTCTTGCTGGTGAATGCTACATGAGCACATCGGGGAAACCTGTAGATGCAAAAAAGACGGGATCTCCATGCAGGTAAAGTTTTCAAAGATTTAATCATACATATTTTAATATATCTTCGACGAGTGTTTATTATAGGTGTAGGATGAAATGCACCGATAAATTCACAATCGAGGACAAGCAAAAATTCATTTCAAGTCTATATGGTGGACAACCAAAAAATCAACAAGATACATTTTTAATGGGACAGATAACATCAGAATTGGTTTCTAGGAAAAGAATGCGCCAGGCAGATAGTGGAAGGAATCGTACTCACACGTTTGCTTATACTGTAAATAAAGGAGGTGAGCGTGTGCCTGTTTGCAAAAAAGCTTTCATGAGCCTTTATGCATTATCGCAACACAGGGTCCAGCGATTA
This sequence comes from Agrilus mali, assembly GCA_029378335.1. Taxonomy (NCBI): domain Eukaryota; kingdom Metazoa; phylum Arthropoda; class Insecta; order Coleoptera; family Buprestidae; genus Agrilus; species Agrilus mali. The sequence goes on from CM055662.1 coordinate 14,604,043, forward strand.
AATAATATTCTTTTAACGGGAGAGTCTCCTAGTGATAAAAGGGGAAAGCATAATACTAGACCACATGCACTTGCTTCTGATGTACTCGTCAAGATAAAGGAGCATATCCTCTCATTTCCTACAAAAACCACACATTATGGTGTCAAACCAATATTTTATCTGGATTCCCGACTAAATGTAAAAACTTTGCACCATCTGTTTGTAAAGAAATACCCTCAGTTGCACACGACAGTAAAGTATGAGTTTTATTTGCGATATTTTAACGAAAATTTTGCACTTCGTTTCGGCAGACCTCAGGTAGATGTGTGTTCTACATGTGAAGCTTTAGGAGTAAAATTAAAAGATTCTCATCTCAATGATAACGCCAAAAGAACAACAGCTGCGGAATTAATAGTTCACAAAAGGAGGGCAAAAAAGTTTTATTCAAAATTGGATGAAGTCACGAAACTTTGTCAAACAAATACAGAAATTGCTGCTTTTACGTTTGACTACATGCAGAATCTTCCATTACCGCATATACCCGTTCAGGAAATTTTTTATTTCAGACAGCTCTGGGTCTATATGTTTGAAATACATAACCTGAGAGATAACAGCGGTCATTTTTATAGTTACCATGAAGGGCAAGCCAAAAAGGGCCCCAATGAGGTATGCACCTTCCTTTTTGATTATATTAGCAATTTTGTGCCTCCAGAAACAAAAGAGTTACATATTTTCTCTGATGGCTGTCCAGGACAAAATAAAAATAATACTCTTGTGAGATTTTTAATTGGCTTACAATATTCAAACAGATTTAAAAAAAATTACTATTACTACCCCATACGAGGGCATTCCTTTCTCCCTTGTGATAGGGACTTTGGTGTGGTTAAACAATTGGTACGAAAATACGATAGAATCTACATACCTGAAGAATATGAAAACATTGTAACCGAATGTAGAAAAACTAAGCCGTTTATTGTTAAGACCATCCAACATAAAGACATAATAGATTATAAAACCTGGTGGCCCAATTACTTTAAAAGAAGTTGCAGAGCCATAAGCAAGGATGAAACATTTATGGTGTCTAAGTATAATGAGTTTGTATATGACAGCAGCACGCCAGGATATGTTTATACTAAGAATTTTATAAATGGATTCATCTCCTATAGTTTTAAGTTAGTTAAAGCCAACACACATGTCGCCCTACCCATGCAGAGATCCTACCCCGAAGTTGTTCCGATTAATGTAAAGAAAATTAATGACTTGAGAAAAATTCTACAATATATTAGTGGAGAACAGCTAGAGTTTTTCTACCACATTATATCTTGGAAGACTTCAGAGAATGCTGAAGATGAGTAAAGTGTTCTTTTGTATATATGTTTTTAGAACAAATTTCTATTTCTTTTTTTTATTTTTTATTATTGTTGCATATGGTTAATTATGCAATACTACTAAGAAATTTAACATTTATAATGCATAATAGATAGAAAATTAAGTAAAACTGTATAATGAGTTAAATAAAGGTATAAGTCCAGCGGCCATTATGGGTTTTATTTTGGTTTACAAAAGCCATGGGTTAAATTCATTGCATCCACATGGTTGTCCTGACAATAGGCTATAATTGTTCTATGGACACCAAATCTCTGGCACAACTCCTTTTAAAGTTACACAGTTTTTTTCGTTTACTGAAAAAAACGCCTTTTGGACTTGCACCATCCTTCCACTCACCGATTCAATTACAAATGGCCTTATTCAATATTAACATGGTACTTCAAAAATGGAACCTCACGTGAAAAATTTATAACTTTAAGAGCATTTTCTTTGTGGTCAAAGCATTCTAATATCTTTTTTAAAATGGATCAAGAGAACGCAAATATAGTCATTAGTAAATATTCAAGAAAACATAATTACAGCGAAATTCCTAATAGGGAATGTCCTTTTTCATTTGATAGCGAGGGAGGGGTCCTAGCTCATGCAGATCTTCCTGCACCATATAAAAAACTAATAGAAATACATTTAGATGCTGAAGAAAAATGGGATCTATCTATGATTGTGCCAACTGATATGGCAGATACAATAAATCTATATTTGGTACTTATACATGAAATTGGTCATACATTGGGAATTACACATTCTGACGCAAATGAAAGTATCATGCATCCTTATTATTTCATACCACAAAATATTTTAAGTCTTTTGTATTTTGACTTATATGAAGATGATATTAAAGCAATTCAAAACTTGTATGGAAAACCTCCTAATAGTGGTTATTATCCCCTAACTCCACCCACATCTACTGCAATAGCTTTTACAACAAGAACGATTAGAACAGCTCCAACAGCGCGTACAACTGTTAAACAGCTATATACTACAGCTGCATCTGTTATACCAGGTAAAACAGTATCTAATAAACCTGATTTATGTAATATAAAAGGTTTATACACTTATTTGATTCTTAATGGAAGATTATTTGTTTTTCATAATGTGTGGGTATGGACGATTCCTTTAACTAATGGTGCAATTAGCTTATATAGTAAAGAACCTGAATTAATTACACATTGGTTACCATTTCTCGCAAGAAATTTTACTAAAATAAATGCGATCTATCAAAAACCTAATACTGACATCATATTGCTCAGCAATAATATATTATATGTAATTGAATTCCCTTCATTAAAATTAAAGAATAACTATAGTATTGAGTTTGCCCTTAATTATCGAATAAATAATCATGAAATCACTGGATTGGTTAACTCCTATGATGGTAGAACCTTCATTTTTTTTCAGAAGGTTATTATATAGATTTAAACGATCTTATGATTGTGAAATCGGTGGGTTTCATAAAGGAGATATTTCCTGGTATACCAAATAACATTAAAGCAGTTTCGATTTATTAACGGTCATCTCTATTTCTTTACTGAATATTACATTTTTGAATTTGATCCATTTACTAAACGTGTTATACAATCAACAAAAAATACAGGTATTGAGATATTTGTTTATGTTACAAATCTTCAATGTACTACAAATTCGATTTTGTATAAATTGTATAATATTGTTTCTAAATTATATATTACAAACAGGGAACAAGTAGGAAATGGTTTACTTAATACTGACCATTATGATGATAATGAAGGAGAAGAAGAAGAAGGTGATGAAAATTGTGGAGAAGGAAACCTCTCATTATCTCAAGTTTTTCATTAGTTACTTTTCCTCTAAACAAATCCCCCACTACACATTTTTTTTTATAAATACAACAAATTACTATTTAACAAATCAATCATAGTTCCAAACGTTACAGTAGAAACATGGTTACTGCTACTTTACTAACAACAATAACAGCTATTGCTTCAATCTATAATGGATCTTTATTGATATCACGGCCGTATGATGCAGTATATGCGTTCACATGTTTCCAGATGGGTGGAATAGAACTTCAACCACATATAACTTATTAATACTCATGCCTTCAAAATTGAAAAAATCTCAGGTAAAAACGTTCAGATACGGTATTATCTAAAAAATGGAAAATATGTAGAAAGTCAATGGATTCATCTTATACCAAAAGAAAACATGACAACACAATGCTCATCAATAGAAACTAATTTTTCAATGGATATTAATTATTATTTTGTGTTAGCTATAATAATTCTTTCTGTTAAAGTTATTGGTCTAATTATTTGTAATTTGTATACAGTATTTAAGTATCGTTCTAATTAAATAAATTGATGTATTAACAAATAAAATAATGTAAAATGAATTCCTTTTTTATTATTAATTTGTATGCGTTTACCAAAAAATAACAACATTAATAGATAAGAGAAATAAAAAGAAAAAAAACAGGAAACCAAAAGTTAAAAAAAAAAAAATAAATAAAAAGAGGAAAATGAACATATGTTAAAGTATCAGTGTGTGTGTGTGTGTGTGGATGCATGTGTGTGTCTGTGTATAATACAATATATTATAAATACTATATGTAATTTGTTTTTAACTCATTGCAAATCAATAAGTTGTAGTATTTTCTGTGTTTGTTCCTCAACTTTTTTGAAACAAGTAACTATTTAAATTTCAAAAATGACTTCATCTTCATCTAATCAAATTAATCTTGAAGCTCACTTTGATGCTATTAACCAAGTAGGTTTATGTGACTCAAAACCACTGCTACATGTAAAGGATATGATACTAAATAAACCGTATCCAGTTGTACACCTAGCCCGAAGAAAAACACGACATGGAGATGCAATTGCAGTAGAAACGGAAGAAAATATTATTAATTTAACTGTAGTTTCGTTAGTTTCTTGGTGAAACATTTTAATAATAAAATGAATTAGTAAAATACTTGGTTTTTTTGTTTCACTTATTTATTTAAAACGGACATATATGTTTCGAGCTTTTCAGCTCATTATCAACGACATAATGTAAAGGAAGTTCTAAATACAATGTTTTTATAACTAATTTTGTGTATGGGGGGTTTCCAAATATTACACATGGTTGGTGATGGTTCTTAGTAAGGGTGAAATCGGAAAGTCCAATTGTTCATTGGTGATATTGAGTTGTTTGTTTCTAGCTTTCTCGATCTCTATTATTTCCAGGTAATTTAAACGCTGACCTTTATTACCTGTGTGTAATACTTGGAAATCCCTTACATTTATATTGTGGTTGTTTTCAATACAGTGTTGGGCTATGCCAGTACAGTTCTTTTTATCTAGTATTGATTTTTCATGTTCTTTAAGCCTGGTATGAAAATCACGACCCGTCTGTCCAATGTAAAAGGAATCGCAATTAAGGCTATCTACTTTATAAATCCCGCTCTTTTCTGATTTTTCTAATTTATCTTTATTGTTGCCTAGAAGTTTTTTTAAATTGTTTTTATTGACTGAAATGAAGTTAATATTATGTTTTTTTAACCTATTGGTAATTTTGTCGCTAACTTTATTCATCATTTTCCATGGTTTATTTACGTGATTGATTAAATGATATTTTTGTATTTTTTCTGCTGTTTGAGTATAGAAATATTTTTGTATCTGTTTTCGTTTTTTATTCTTGATTAATTTGTCAATGAGATCTATCTCGCAACCGTTATTGTTTGCTATCGTTTTTAGAATTAGGATTTCGGAGTCGTAATCTTCTTTCGATAAGGGGAGGGATAATAATCTGTGAATATGGCTATGGAAATTACTTAATTTTATGTTTTTTGACTGATTAGAGTTTGATGGTGCTATTGTGTCTGTGTACGTGGGTTTTCGGTATATACTAAATTTTAATTTACTGTTTTCTTTTGTAATTTTTAAATCTAAAAAGTTTAGTGAATTATTGCTTTCTTTTTCTATGGTGAATTTTATATTTGAATTAATAGAGTTTAAGTGATTAAAGAATAAATCTAGTTGTCTATCTGAACCTATACAAATACATAAAATATCGTCTACATATCTTGCGTAAAATTTTACATATTTTAGTAAAGAAATTGATGAATTAAAAAGGCGTGATTCGAAGTTGGCCATGAAAATTTCGGATAACAGAGGGGATAAGGGAGAGCCCATGGGGAGTCCTTCTTTTTGACTATATAGTTTGTTATTGTATTTAAAATAATTTTGATCAATGCAGGTGTTTAGGATGTTAGTAATGTCGGATTTCTTTATGTCTGGAAGATTGCAAGCTGCAAAGTAGTTATTTAGAACAGTTTTTAATTCTTGTATCGGAATAGATGAAAATAGGCTACATATCAAACGATACCAATTTTGAGTTACGAGGTAGATGACATTTTTGTAATTTTTTAACTAGTTCAATAGAATTTTTAACACTAAATTTAGATTCAAAATTAATTAAGCTGGGTAGTAAGTTGTTTATATATTTACAGAGTCTATATGCTGGTGCTTGTACATAGGACACCACGGGTCTCATAGGGAATTCGGTTTTATGCAATTTTGGTAAACCGTATAAACTTGGAGCTTTAGGGTTCATTGTAACTAGATGATAATTATTTTCTTCTGAAAAGATACTGTTACAACTTTTAATTATTGATTTTATTTGTCGCTGGAATTTTTGTGTTGGATCATTTTTTAAGCAAATAAAGTTATCATTGTTGATAAGATTGTTCATTTTGGAAATGTATTGGTTTTTTTCCATAATGGTTATTGTATTGCCTTTGTCAGCTTTGCAGATAACTAGATTATCGTTACTGATTTTTTGTTTTAGTTCTTTTAATGTTTTTAATTCTAAATGGTCAGATGAAGTTTTATTTTTCTTTAGTATTTTGCTACAAATGATATTTTCTAATTGAGAAGTTTCTGAGTTTGTAATGGATTTTAGCGCTATTTCGGTGTTAATTGCTAGCATTTCCTTGTCTTTAATATTTACAATATTTGGGCAATATTTTAAACCTTTGTTAAGTAATTCGATTTGATCGTCATTAAATGTTTTGTTCGTGAGGTTAGCTAATCTTTGATAAAATTTAACTGAACTGAGGTTTTTGTTATTTTTAGTATTATTAATTTCTAGCTTACGGTTTAGCAGGTGTTTTAATTTTTCTTTTTGTGCTGCATGATGTTTGTAACTTTCTTCTTTCACTATCACACGTGTTTGGCGATCTATGATGTCGAATTCTAAGTTGGCTAATTTGTACGCAAGCTCCGTATGGATGAGTTTCTTATGCAGACACAGGTTTCCTCGTCTTTATACCATTTTGAAAGTTCCAAATTAATCCATTTGGTGTGAGCGAATTCTAATGCTGATTTTGCTTCCGGTGATTTGTGGTTGCACTTGATTTTCATATATTTGGGTATAACACTGTACTTCAAACACTCTTTGTTAAACCATAGGTGATTGCAGCTTCCATCGATTTATATTATATTTTTAACAAAGCGTTTGTATGAATTGTTCACTAGTGAACGAATAAGTCTATTGAACAAATCAAAATTAATGAAATAGAGTTTT
>CM055662.1:14611451-14632740 GCA_029378335.1 Agrilus mali
TAAGAAAATTGTTTGTCAAAATATCGTCAAATTTAGCTACTTCAACGCCATCTAGCATCATAGTAATCAAGTTTCAACCCTGAATACTGTAATACCGGCCCACTGTATTAGAAGATCTAACAGCTAACCACAAAAATTACGGATAACCTCAAAAATGTGAATAGTTTTATACTGCATGTAACGACAGAAGAAAATAACAATAAATATAGAAAAATTAGAAACAGTTGAAACTATATTCAATTGAATTAGATATTGAATTAGATATTGTCGTCACCGTCGGTGCGGCCGAAGGAATTCCGATCTTACTCGCTGATGTTAATTCTTACTCTGCTACTATATTGACTCATTTCTATTATTATACCCTTACTCTTTATCTCTCTGCGGGCGAAGCCGCGGGCAAAAAGCTAGTATACTATAAAAAACAGTTTAGAATTAGTGCATAAATTAAAGAACCTTTATTTACCATGTAATGCAAAATTAATTTCATTTGATGTAAAAAATTTATTCCCTTCTATACCCACTATGCAGTTAAAAGATTTGTTATTCAAGGACTTAAATATTGTTGACCAACCATTAAAATCCGAACTAAAAACACTAATTGACTTAAGTTTAAACCAAAATTATTTCTCCTTCAATCAAAAGTTCTTCTTGCAGAAAGATGGCTTACCTATGGGTTCGTCTATCTCCCCGTTTTATGCTGACTACTTTATGAATAAGTTCGAAAACTTTTTGGAAGTAAACAATAATTTCAATAAATACATTCATTTATGGTTACGATATGTTGATGACGTATTGTGCATTTGGGTTGGTACGGAACGGCAACTAACTAAATTTCAAAATTATCTCAACAGTTTAAATAAACATATCCAATTCACATTAGAAATAGGTAATAACAGCTTAAATTTCCTAGATCTTAATATAAAGATATTAAATAATAGAATCAATTTCGATATATTTAGAAAGGATACCTTCACAGATACGATCATTCCTGTATGTTCTAACCACCCCATGAATATAAAACTAGCCAGTTTCCATTCTATGTTAAATAGACTAGTAAACACCCCCCTAAGCAGTAATAATTTTACCAAAGAGTTAAATGTCATTAAGACTATAGCTACTAATAATGGGTATAACTGTAATTTTATTGATAAAATGTTGTCAAAAAATTTAAAAAAGAATTTCTATAAACTAATATACCCCAACAAAAATATTGAAAGTAGTACCCAACAGATATGGAAGAAAATTCCCTTTTATGGGAACATCAGAATTAACTTAGGTCACAAGTTAAAAGAATTCAATGTTAACCCCGCCTTTTTCAATAATTTCACTTTAGGTAAAATTCTAGTAAATAATAAATTAACTAAGAATTACAACAACTCCGATAAAAGTGGTGTTTACGAAATTACCTGTTCCGATTGCCCTACTGTTTACATCGGAAAATCCAAAAGAGCTATAGCCACTCGTTTCGACGAACACATTCGTAATGCTAAATACAATAAACATGCATCTGGACTTTCCTCCCATTTAATAAACAACAAACACACATGCAATAAAAACAACATTAAACTATTATACCACTTACAGGGTGGAAAAATATTAGATCGATTTGAAATTTTAGAAATCAACAAAGCAGTTTTGTCTAATAAAATATTATCTAACGATCAACTACATTTCGGTATTAACCCCCTCTTAGATCCTATGTTGGTAGATTAATCTATGTATTTAAACCAAAATTATTGTAAATTCTTCAGTACACTTAATACTCCTGATGATGCCCTAATAAGGCGAAATGTACATCGAGCAATAATAAAATATAGTGAAACTCCTCCAAGTGTTTTATTTACTTATTTCGTATTTTTTCTTTATTTTAATTAAAATTACATTGTAGGTACATATCTATAAATATTATGTTATGTCAAGGTAATTTTCTGTAAATAAAAAATAAAAGGATTAGATTAATATTACAATCATTTCAATTAAATATAACTTTTTTACTTACACTTTCCACACCTCTAGGATTGAATTTCCGTTTTTCATGAAATAAACATGTGGCACCCGCACCCCCAGAAATATAAAAGGAGGTGATGGAGGATTTCCTGATGCCTCGAATACTACAATAGGCTTATTCTAAAACACAAATATAGTTAATATATTAAAAGAAATCAAAATGATAATAAAAATTAAACTTACTTGTAAATTTGCAGGTATTACCCCTTTGAAGAAATTTACCTCCTCTATATATTCAACATTGTCAGCACCGTTGTCCCCGTTGTCCATTGTTAAGTTTTGTGTTTTTTTTTCTGTTGTTGTTTCTGTCTAGTTTCAGAGCTTTTATATAATTTTTTTATCAATATTGGTTTTCTAATCAACCACAGGTACATCATTATCAGAAGCAATTTGATATACAGTTTAGTTGTATGCAGTTTTTATTCAAGTAAACATGAATTCTATAAATTCTTTACTGGTGTTATATACAGTATGTTCATTTTATTCAGCATCATTAATACCAACTAATAGAGAAAATGATATAAATATTGTTATCAATTATCTGTATAATTTTGGTTATTTCAATGACATTATTGGTTCAATAACATTGGATGGGTTAAATAATTTAATAAAGAATGACAATAGTTCATTAACTCTTCAATTCCCATGTCCAAGTTGGTAAAAAAAAACTTTTCTCGTTAAATAAAATAGCATAGATACGTTTGGATAAGACAAAAAAATATATAAAAAATATATAAACTAGCCCCGTTTTTTATTACGGGGGGGTCACCTACAGGTGACACTGGGCATTACTAGTTGTTAATAATCTGAAAGATAGGCGATTGTTTTTATTTATTTTTTTTGGTAGGAATAACACGTCAATTTTTAAAATATTTATTTATATGGAAAAATACAATCCTTATTTATTGTGAAAGCTATACCAACACTTAAGATGCAAACCGATATTACATTTGGCACACATTTTTCTAGTGCGTTGGTGACAATATCCACACCTACGTTGAGAGCAGTCGATTTGAGAGTGATCGTCCGCCCTTCCTGAATTCCTCACCTCGGTAGGCACTCTTATTTGCACAGGAACGCCACAAACAGAATTGCGGGTCGGGGGCTTGCCATATTTTTGCAGGTAGATGGTTGCCACATTTCGCCGGAAATCGCAGTAGGTCCAGTTGTTTTCCGACTGTCTGTTGATTAGCCATGCATTTTGGCAAGCTGCATCTAAGCCAAAAGCAAAAAGAGGGAACCACCACTTTTTGCCGCGAAGAGCTACCCTCATAGAGTCAACGTTTTCGTCAAAACGGTCTACACCGCCCATGTACTTGTTGTACATCTTGATGATGGATGGGCAATCAACTTGAATTTTTGCCTCTTTTTTGTTCACAAATCCAATCCGATCTACTTTTGTGATGGGATCCAATCCATGGCAGTTAGATGCGATGGTGACAATGCTATTGTCATGCCATTTAGCTGCAATAATGTTCTTAGAAACTTTATGACACAGCTTCCCTCTTGGCTCTTTTTTCATGTCTTTTGAGTTTGGTAAATTGCAGTTCTGCAGATGGTTTTCCCGAACAGTACCTGTGCCCCCAACATTCTGCTCACGCAAATACACTAACAATGGTAAACCAGTGAAAAAATTGTCAAAGTATAAGTTGTATGGTTCTAATTCATTTGGCAATCTTGAATGGAGCTCTAAAATGACAGCAGCTCCTGGGCCCAAGTCAGACTGCATTTTGAAGCCAGGGCCAGACGCGCCCTGATAAAGCTCACAATTGACTAAATATCCATGGCGAGTAGCTGATGACCAGAGCTTGTATCTGAATCTTATTGGTTTTCCGTGGATATGTTGTTTCGTACCGTGCCTTCCAAAGTATGGTACTATAGTTTCATCTATTGAAATGTGTGAAGAACCAGCTTTTTCGAAGTTTACAGTAAAATTTACGTTCAATTTCGTGAAATATTCTCGAACTTTAGCAAATTTGTCGTTTGGCGGCAAAGACATACTGTCTGAAAGGTGAAGGTATTGCTGAATTTCGAAAAATCTATTTCGCCTTATGCTAGATGCTACTAGGTCATTGTGTGTGTGTCACTTTTTACTTCCCAAAACATTCGCATGTACTTTGGCGTCAAGTATCCCCTAAGTAGCAGTATTGCAATGTACACTCTAATTTCATCACCAGTTACATTTAGAGTGTGATTTCTCTGTAAAGCATACAAATTGCTCATGTCAGCTATGAACTTCACTATATCGTCGCTATAAAGCAATTCGAAACATTCGACGGCAGTCATCTCTTCCTGAAAGTTAGCAAAAGCTTCTTCATCACAGTCTCCTTTACCGCAAGTAGTAAAATAAGTATTGCTAACATTGCTATACCATTTTTTTATACTATTGTCTTTTTTCTTTTTTTTCTTCGGTGCAGATACATTGGTCTCTTCTCCTTCTTCTTCAAGATCATGTATACAATTTTCATCAGAAAGGGAAGGTTTATTTTGTAGTTCTACATGAGATCGAAGCATGCGACTGGGAAGATGAAGAATATTAGCTTCATTTTCATCTCCGCTGTCTTCATCAGTAACCACACCATCATCAGGAGGAAATAAAATAATATCGCCTTCTCAAACAACATGACCACATAGCGATAACCCCAAATGAAAACAAAAGTCTTGTTATAACTTTAGAACTATAGAGTTATTGTATTGCCCAGTGTCACCCACAGGTGCCACGGCATATTTCCAAAGTTGTGACAATTTTGCAATAAGTTATTTTTATTGAAAAATACTTTTATATTATAGCTTATATATTCATTTATTACATGTAATAAGAAAAAAACAATATTTACGGTCTGGGCATTTTTGTTTTACTTTATATCGAAAGAAATCACACAAACTCACACTGCTCCAATTACGACCGAAACAAACGAATGAATTCGACAAATGACGGTCGGTTAGTGCTGCCAGCAAAAATTAACAAGTAACTACAACTAATTGGCTTTCCAATAATAGTGTTAGAATTTTAAAATAAAAACCTATGTGGTAAAAAAAAAATATTAAGCATCTGTCACCTTCAAGTGACACTGGGAATTGAAGAGTTAATTGCGGCAGTACAAGCCTTTCAGATAGACAAAAATTTAAATTTTACCAATGGAGAGATAACGCAAGAAACGATAAAATACATTAATAGACCTCGTTGTGGAATAACGAGTGAAATGGATCAAAAAAACACTAAATCTAATTACAAATGGCCTTATTCAACATTAACATGGTACTTCAAAAATGCAACCTCACGTGAAAAATTTATAACTTTAAGAGCATTTTCTTTGTGGTCAAAGCATTCTAATATCTTTTTTAAAATGGATGAAGAGAACGCAAATATAGTCATAAGTAAATATTCAAGAAAACATAATTACAGCGAAATTCCTAATAGGGAATGTCCTTTTTCATTTGATAGCGAGGGAGGGGTCCTAGCTCATGCAGATCTTCCTGCACCATATAAAAACTATTAGAAATACATTTAGATGCTGAAGAAAAATGGGATCTATCTATGATTGTGCCTACTGATATGGCAGATACAATAAATCTATATTTGGTACTTATACATGAAATTGGTCATACATTGGGAATTACACATTCTGACGCAAATGAAAGTATCATGCATCCTTATTATTTCATACCACAAAATATTTTAAGTCTTTTGTATTTTGACTTATATGAAGATGATATTAAAGCAATTCAAAACTTGTATGGAAAACCTCCTAATAGTGGTTATTATCCCCTAACTCCACCCACATCTACTGCAAAAGCTTTTACATCAAGAACGATTAGAACAGCTCCAACAGCAAGTACAACTGTTAAACAGCTATATACTACAGCTTTACCTATACATACAACTGCATCTGTTATACCAGGTAAAACAGTATCTAATAAACCTGATTTATGTAATATAAAAGGTTTATTCACATATTTGATTCTTAATGGAAAATTATTTGTTTTTCATAATGTGTGGGTATGGACGATTCCTTTAACTAATGGTGCAATTAGCTTATATAGTAAAGAACCTGAATTAATTACACAATGGTTACCATTTCTCGCAAGAAATTTTACTAAAATAAATGCGATCTATCAATAATATATTATATGTAATTGAATTCCCTTCATTAAAATTAAAGAATAACTATAGTATTCAGTTTGCCCTTAATTATCGAATAAATAATCATGAAATCACTGGATTGGTTAACTCCTATGATGGTAGAACCTTCATGTTTACCAGAAAAGGTTATTATATAGAATTATCTTATGATTGTGAAATCGTTGGGTTTCATAAAGGAGATATTTCCAGGTATACCAAATAACATTAAAGCAGTTTTTCGATTTATTAACGGTCATCTCTATTTCTTTACTAAATATTACATTTTTGAATTTGATCCATTTACTAAACGTGTTATACAATCAACAAAAAATACAGGTATTGAGATATTTGTTAATGTTACAAATCTTCAATGTACTACAAATTCGATTTTGTATAAATTGTATAATATTGTTTCTAAATTATATATTACAAACAGGGAACAAGTAGGAAAAGGTTTATTTAATACTGATGATAATGAAGGAGAAGAAGAAGAAGGTGATGAAAATGGTGGAGAAGGAAACCTCTCATTATTATTATCTCAAGTTTTTCATTAGTTACTTTTCCTCTAAACAAATTCCCCACTACACATTTTTTTTTTTTTATAAATACAACAAATTACTATTAAATAAATCAATCATAGTTCCAAACGTTACAGTAGAAACATGGTTACTGCTACTTTACTAACAACAATAACAGCTATTGCTTCAATCTATAATGGATCTTTATTGATATCACGGCCGTATGATGCAGTATATGCGTTCACATGTTTCCAAAATGATACCACTTCATAAACGCCATGTATATGGCCAGATGGGTGGAATAGAACTTCAACCACATATAACTTATAGAATACTCATACCTTCAAAATTGAAAATATCTCAGGTAAGAACGTTCAGATACGGTATTATCTAAAAAATGGAAAATATGTAGAAAGTCAATGGATTCATCTTATATCAAAAGAAAACATGACAACACAATGCTCATCAATAGAAACTAATTTTTCAACGGATATTAATTATTATTTTGTGTTAGCTATAATAATTCTTTCTGTTAAAGTTATTGGTCTAATTATTTGTAATTTGTATACAGTATTTAAGTATCGTTCTAATTAAATAAATTGATGTATTTACAAATAAAATAATGTAAAAAGAATTCCTTTTTTATTATTAATTTGTATGCGTTTACCAAAAAATAACAACATTAATAGATAAGAGAAACAAAAAGAAAAAAAAAAACAGGAAACCAAAAGTTACAAAACAAAAATTTAAAAATAACAAGAGGAAAATGAACATATACTAAAGTATCAGTGTGTGTGTGCGTGGTGTGTCTATGTATGATACAATATATTATAACTACTATACGTAAAATATTTTTTAATCATTGCAAATCAATAAGTTGTAGTGATTTCTGTGTTTGTTCCTCAACTTTTTTTTTTGAAACAAGTAACTATTTCAATTTCAAAAATGACTTCATCTTCATCTAATCAAATTAATCTTGAAGCTCACTTTGATGCTATTAACCAAGTAGGTTTATGTGACTCAAAACCACTGCTACATGTAAAGGATATGATACTAAATAAACCGTATCCAGTTGTACACCTAGCCCGAAGAAAAACACGACATGGAGATGCAATTGGAGTAGAAACGGAAGAAAATATAATATTTTTACCAAAGCGTTTGTATGAATTGCTCACTAGTGAACGAATAAGTCTATTGAACAAATCAAAATTTGCTGTAATCTATAGAGGAAGCAAAGACTTTGGAAAATCCAACAACGCAGAGCTAGTTGAATTCCAACTAATTTAAATAACAGGTAATATAAAACACATGTCTATTGTACTAATAATTCTTTTTTAATTTTTTTTATTTTAGGCATTTTTTTAACACGATTAATAAGTAGTAAACTATATTTAGACTCTTATCTGACTACATCCTGTAAATATCAGTCACGATCAAGGCTGTATGTGTATGTTTCTCGCAAACATATAAACCTCAATTTACAGGTATTTTGGTTTTTGTTAATGTAATTATTAATAGTGTATTAGATATGGGAAGCTAAGACTATTATCTGACTACATCCTGTAAATATCAGTTACGGTCAAGGCTGTATGTGTACGTTTCTCACAAACATATAAACCACAATTTAAAGGTATTTTTGTTTTATTAATGTTATTATCAATAGTGTATTAGATATGGAAGCTAATAATATTTTAAAAGATTTCATTAAGAAAATTAAACAAGTTGACAAGTTAATTAAGAAAGAGGCTGAATATGAAAGGTTTATAAAACTGTTAAATACCAATATTTTATTAGTCAAAAAAATATTGATACAAGGAACAAAGGAAAAACTTGTTAATAAGTCTCAGTTAGAAGCTAATTTATCTTTGTTAAAATATTATAAAAATAAATTTAGAAATGAACTTATCACAAAATTTAGAAACAAAGCACGTTCTATTAAAAATGTAAAATGGATAGATTTAGAAAGTTGTTTCGGAAGTAAGATCAGGACAGGTAGCATAATAAATTATAATATTAAAGAACCAACGTTATTTTTTAAAAAATCATACAAATCCAAATTAAAAAAGAACTTAAAAAATCGTTATTAAAAGTAAATGTTATCTTTAATGCTAATCTTTTAAAACCTTCAACTGGGGAAACAGATGTCAAACATTTTACAACTAAAAATCATGTCATTGATCTGACTACAAATTTAAGGGATTGGTATAACCAACATATAAGTGATAAGCTTTTATCTAAATAAGAAGAATTTTTAGAAAGGGATAGTGGTTGGGCACTTTCTGAAATTATTCAGCTTAAAATAAACATTAATCACTATACACCAATTAACTTTGGAAAATCAACTTATATAGATTTACCATCTTACATTAAAAATACTAAAGCTGTTCTCAATATTCAAAATAACGATCAATTTTGTTTCCTATGGAATATTGTTGCTGCACTCCATCCAGCAACTCACAATAAAAACTGTAATAGAACCTCCTCATGTCCACACTTTAGTACAGTTCTCAAATATGAAGGAATTAATTTCCCTATTCAATTAAAAGATATAAATAAGTTTGAAGAAATGAATAAATTATCAATAAATATATTTACCATAGAGAAAAAGGAAATAGTACCATTGTGTCTAAGTAAACATGATTTTATACCATATATTAATTTATTAGTAATTTCAAGTGCCCCTCCTTCTTCTTCCTTTGACAATAATTCTGAAGAAGAAGAAGAAGAAGAAGAAGAAGAGGAATATGATACAGATATAGAACATTTCATTTTGCATTAATTAAAAACCTATCTAGGTTATTACATAAACAAACCAAAAGATTTGCACATAAAAAGTGGTTCTGTAATCGATGTGTAAATCATTTTCATTCAGAAGAAATTTTAGAACGGCATACAATCGATTGTAAAAATTTAAACAGCACAAAAATTACTTTACCCACTGAATCAGAAAAATATTTTAAATTTAAAAATTTTAAACATAAGGAGTTAGTGCCGTTTGTTATTTATGCTGATTTGGAAAGTTTACTCATTAATTGTGATGAAAATGTAAATAATATGACAAGGAAAACACAAACACTTCAAAAACATGAACCTTTCAGTATTGCATATTATTTAAAATGTTCTTATAACGACTCATATTCAAGGTTTAAATTATACACAGGAAAAGATTGTATTTGATGGTTTGTTAAGGAACTTGAAAAAATTGCTTTTGAAGTGCAAATTATTTTATCTGATATTGTTCCTATGAAGCCATTAAATTGTGAGCAGGAAATTGAATTCTTAAATGCAACACACTGTCATATTTGTTGTAAGCCTTTTTTAGGAAATGATGTAAAAGTTAAGGACCATTCACATCTAAATGGTGATTACCGCGGTGCAAGTCATAAAGGGTGTAACTTAAATTATAATGATAGTCACGCAATACCTATTGTCTTTCACAATTTATCTGGATACGATAGCCATTTCTTAATTAAAGCTTTAGGTATAGAAATAAAAGGAGGAATGTCATTATTACCTGTAAACAAAGAAAAATACATTTCGTTTACAAAATATGTTAATGGTACTAATATTAACTTCAGATTTTTAGATACCTTTCGGTTTATGGCTAGTTGTTTAGATAAATTAGCATCCTATCTAGATAGGGACCAGAAATTAATAACAAGGAAATATTATCAAAATGAAAACGAATTTGAATTGGTACAGCGTAAAGGTGTTTTTCCATATGAATATTTAAGCGGTTGGGAAAAATTACAGGATACTCAGCTACCATCTAAAGAATGTTTCTTTAGTACATTTAATGATTGTCACATTTCTGAAGCGGACTATGAACATGCAAGCATAGTTTGGGATAATTTCAAAATTTCAACTTTACAACAATATGCAGAATTATATTTGAAAACTGACGTTTTGTTACTTGCTGACGTATTTGAAAATTTTCGTTTAACTTGTTGGAACACGTATAATTTAGACAGTTTACATTATTATACGGCACCAGGACTAGCTTTTGATAGCATGCTTAAAATTACTGGAATAGATTTAGAACTATTAACTGATATTGATATGATAATGTTCTTAGAACGTGGTATACGAGGGGGAGTATCACAATCATGTAATAGGTACGGAAAAGCAAATAATAAATATATGGGAAAGAATTTTAGACCTAACGAACCTAGCTCATTTTTAATGTATTATGATGTAAATAATTTATACGGTTATTCAATGACATTTCCCCTACCAGTAGGTCAATTTGAATGGGTCACTGATGTCTATTCTATAAACGTTGATGAAATTGAAGATAATGGAGACGTTGGATATATTTTTGAAGCGGATTTACTATATCCTACTAAACTTCATACACAACATAAAGATTTACCATTGCTTCCTGAACATTTAATTCCTCCTGGGTCAAATTTGAAAATAACTAAATTGTTGACAACACTTTATGATAAGAAAAAATATATTATTCATTATAGAAATTTAAAACAAGCTTTAAGTTTAGGTATCAAAATTGAAAAGGTTCATCGAATATTAAAATTTAAACAGTCACCTTGTTGAGTTAAATGCAAATTTACGAGAGATGAGTAAAAATGAATTTGAAATAAATTTCTATAAACTTATCAATTATTCAGTTTTCGGTAAAACTTTAGATGTTCGAAAATTTAGGGATGTTAAACTAGTAACTAAATGGTCTGGAAGATATGGAGCAAACTATTATGTTTCAAAACCCAATTTTCATAGTTGTACAATATTAGGTGATGATATGATACTTATTGAAATGAAAAGATTAAACATTAAATTTAATAAACCTATATTTGTAGGATTCAGTATACTTGACATTTCCAAAACAGTAGTCTATGATTTTGATTATAATTACATCCAAAAACGGTTTCCTAATAGAGCTAAATTACTTTATACTGACACAGATTCCTTAATTTACCATTTCTATGTGGATGATATTTACCAATACGTAAAAAATGATATACACAAATTTGATACATCCAACTATCCACCAAATAATATCTATCATATTCCTTTAAAAAATAAGAAAATATTAGTTCTCATGAAAGATGAATGTAATGGGAAAATAATGTGGGAATTTATTGGTTAACGTTCAAAAATGTATGCCATAAAAGTGTACAGTGATAAAGAGGAGAATGTTGAAATTATAAAAAAATCTAAAGGGATGAAAAAGGCTGCGCTTAGAAAAATTACATTTAAGGATTATTTTGAATGTTTATTCAATAACAGAATTGTTGAAGCTAATCAAAATGTATTTGTATCTAAAAAACATGACGTTTACACTGTAAAACAGAAAAAACTGGCACTTAGCTCACACGATGACAAACGCATTATAAATTATATTTACACAGATACATATCCATGGGGCTATAAAGATAACATTTAACTTTTCCATTCTTTTTATTTAATAATTGAAATTATATATGATTCTAGATAAAAATTGTTGAAGAGCATTCAGTGGAACATGCCTTTCCTGCCATCCTTGCTAAATCTATCTATTGATAAATTACTCAATACTTATCTATTTACATATAAGGAAATACATAGCTTAGATATACCGCACCATTTAAAATTATTACTGTTTAAAAGACGATTAAATTGTAATACATACATAAATAGTATTTACAACCATAACAAACATCCTGCATTATATTGTTGGAGATTTTCTCCAAAAGTTAAAATTCCAAAGTTTCAAATACTTACCTTATTTAAGTATTCTAATGATATTTCACCTGCACATTATATATTATTTGCAAAATTTAAATACTATAAAACCCCTCTACAATACTGTTCAATGATATGCAAAGAATGTTGGAACAAACATTTCAAGACAATGGAAGAAGAAGAAGAAGAACAACAACAATCTAATCCATTACTTAAATGTTCATATATGCGATACTTTAAAAGATATGTTACATATGAAAGTAATATAATAGAAGATATACAAAATATGCAATGGATATGTCATAATTGTATGGTTACACCTTTACTTCGATTGGGAACAACATTTTCATATAGATATTTTGGAGATGAAATGATAGAGTCAGATCTTAATTTATTTATTAACGATCACTTCGATTTTGACGAATACAACATCATAGAAGATATTCCTTTGTTTGAATTTGTTTTCAATGTACAAGATAATTGAAAATATATCTAATAGATTTATAATATAATAATAAAAAAACAAATGTTATTTACTGTATGATTTATTTTTTTAATTCAGCACTTAAATACAATCAGCACCATCTTCCATAATGTATATCACATAATGTAAATTCTAAAAAATATATATATTCCAAAAATATTATTGTTGTTTTAATTTTAAATCCACCATCAGATGATTAATTTATTTATAACTTCCTACGACCGACAATTGCGGTTTGTTTTGACGATAACGCACCTGCTACATTTGCCTTTCACAAAACACACACACACAGCCTTATAATTCTGTACATTGTGCGCGCGCGCCTTGCTTGCTTGCTGGCACTTTATTTTGTTTCATTCGAAAGGTTAAGCACTATTCGCGGGCCCGGTTTCTAGCTCACCGAGTTAACCGGTTCCCAGTATAGCAGGCAGTTACCCATGCGCGGTCGGTTCACCGCCGATCGCGGACATAAACTTTTTTCATAACACACACACACACACACACACACACACACACACACACACACACACACACACACACGCACACACGCACACACGCACACACGCACACACGCACACACGCACACACGCACAAACGCACAAACGCACAAACGCACAAACGCACAAACGCACAAACGCACGCACAACGCACAAACGCACAAACGCACAAACGCACAAACGCACAAACGCACAAACGCACAAACGCACAAACGCACAAACGCACAAACGCACAAACGCCCCAAACCCCGCACACACGCACACACACACACACACGCACACACACACACACACACACACACACACACACACACACACACACACACACACACACACACACACACACACACACACACACACACACACACACACACACACACACACACACACACACACACACACACACACACACACACACACACACACACACACACACACACACACACACACACACACACACACACACACACACACACACACACACACACACACACACACACACACACACACACACACACACACACACACACACACACACACACACACACACACACACACAAACAAACAAAGAACAACCAACCAACACCCTCTTAAGAACAACCCTTCACAACAACAACGCCCACGTCAAAAACAACCACCCTCTACCAACACACAACAATTCTTGGAAAAAATCAAAGAATGACCTTGAAAGAACGAAGAATGACCTTGAAAGAACGAAGAATGATCTCTAAACGGTACACAATGGTCAGAACTCGATGGACATGCCATCCTCAGTCACAAACCCTCCATAGTATATCTACTGAGATTTCAACAGAGGTTTCTTTAATTCGCTTTCAGAAACCTCCGATTTTAATTCGTTATGTTCCTTTTGAAGTTTCAACAATATACTATTTAAATTATGAATATTTAACCTCAACTCACTTTTTAATGAGGCAATTTGTTAATCTTTTTCGTCAACATAAGATTTTGTCGTAGCATCATTGGCGTCAATAGGTATTGGAGCTAAATTACAAATCCGTTTTTGTTGTAAATCAAAGTCGCCACTTGAGGTTAAAGTAAAACCAAAAGTACGGTTGCGAGAATTACTGTAAGATTTAAACGAGGAAGAACGTCCGAACTTATCGATAACCATTTCACTAATGTAAATAAATGACGTATAAGTTACTTTCTATATAATAATGTTAGTCTCTTTTAATTCTTCTATGATGGAAATAATTTCGTTCTGATGATTCGTTTGTCCTGCTTGTTGTGACGTAATTAATATTTTCATGCGATCAACTAATTCGTTTAAGTCATTTCAGTAAACATAGTCTGTCTTATCATTAAATGTTTTCAGATCCTTTCGGTGAGGCGTTTTGCTTTAACAGTTTTTTAATAAGAATGTACTTAAAACTTTTATTTCCAGCATGTTGTTTACTTTTGTCTAAGTCACGATGAATCAAATTATTATCATTTACAATGTCTATATAATTTTTTACGTCGTAAGCATTATACTGACTTGAATCAGGTTTTTTCGAGAAAATGAACTCTGTTAAGCCCGGGGTAACTTCGTATGCTTTGTCGATTATAAAAAAAGTCTTCTTGGTAACGGAAAAAGGCGAATTTCCAATTTCCCACGAATTATCCGAGACACTGAAATGTGGTCCGTACTTATAATCAAATTTGTTTTGATTCAGTTTAAGAGACTGCATAAAGTTATCAGTTTCACGCAAAGGACTCCATTGTGAAGGTATTTTCATTTGCTCAGAATTATCAAAGGATGATGATGATGAGGCTGCATTGTCAGTGATATCATAATCATTATCGTTGAAATCTTCTTCTTCTCTCATACTAATATTCGTTTCTCTTACATCCTGCTGTTCAGATAGTTTTCTTTTCTTTTTCGGCTGAGATGATAACGTTGATAAATAATCGAAATCGGATGTGTCTCGTTTTAGTTCTGGTTGAATTTAATTTTGCGTTAATGATGAAGGTATGTCGGCTAATTTGTTTAAAGGTTTCGTATCAGGTTGGAAAATTCGTTCCAACTGATACGTATCTTCTGCTTCGTTAGATTTTAACGATTCATACTTCTTTTTAATTATATTTCGAGTTTGAATTAGATCCTTTACCAGTTTCTCGTTCATAATGTTTCACGTTATATATATATAACATAAACAATGAAGGAATCTGATTAGCTTTTATACAGGTCTGATCAGGTTTCTAACAGCTTTTGAACAGGTCTGATCAGGTTTCTAACAGCTTCTGAACAGGTTTGATCAGGTTTCTAACAGTTTATTAGCTTTTGAACAGATCACAAGCTTCTACGGTGATTCAAGCAATAACTACTACCTATTGGTCTTGTTAGGTTACTGCGTTTCACTTAAATGCTACTAAATGTGAGAGTCCTTGATATTTATAACACAATAATTGTACCTATATTTTTCCGGTATCGACCATTTTCCATTGAACAGTCCTTGTTAATACATAAGAACCCGTACTCATCTTTGAAGCATTCAGCAGATATAGCGCAAAATTGTTTGAAAGACATATCCGTATTAATGTGATTATCGTAGATATGTTTCAAGTTTAGATTATCTTGTATAAATACAATTAAAAAATTTGCGTTATCTCATATTAAATGCTTTGGAACACGAGTGTAGGATTGCGCCAAGTAAAAAGTATCAATATGTTTATGACGTCCCATACAAAGGTACGATCGGATATGATTTTGGTTTTCACACGCGACGTCGTCGAAAACAAACACTGAATTTCTTTTAGCTTCGTCTACGGGCGATACTTTCTCATTTTCCGAGAACGTGTAAAATCCTATACCTTTTATATCAGAAAGTAACTTTTTGAGATATTCATATTTTGGTTGAAATAAGGATTTGGAGTATACATATACATTTTCAAACTTTAATCCGTTCGGATGCTCGAGTAAGGTTATGAGCACATTGGTTTTTCCACAATTAGAAGGACCCACGATTAGTCCTCGTATACTGTTAGGAAGCAACTTGCTGTGTCTGCAATAATTTGTTGGTATAAGATTTTTACACAGACCGATATTTTTAATAAGTAATGACTCATGTTGTCGAATCAAACGCATACTTAGAACTGTTTAGAATATAAGTAGTCTCTTTTAAGAATAATCAGTTGGTTTCGAGTAACTTTAATTGAACAAACCAATATATATATAAAACGATTAGAAAGCGAAATAGGGTAGTTAGTCGTTATTCATCTATTCGAGGTGAAGGATTAGTTAATGGTATAATTAATAAATTACCCTCCGAATTACATTTACCCGGTTATCATTATTGCGGTCCTGGAACGAAATTGACTGAACGGTTAGCTAGAGGAGATCCAGGTATAAATCCTCTGGATCGCGCATGCAAAGATCACGATATTGCTTATCGAAATACTAAAGATATATCTAAGAAATCAAGCCGATCTTCAACTTGCTGACAAAGCTTGGCAAAGGGTAAAAGCAAAAGACACTAAATTTGGAGAACGTTTAAACGCTTGGTTAGTTACAAATACTATGAAAACAAAAGCAAAGCTAGGAATGGGAATGAAGACGACGACGACGAACAAAAGAAAAGGAAGAAACGAACAAAAAAGACAGATAATAAGAAAATATATAGCAAACGCTCTACTTTCAAACATATTATAACGAAAGCTCGAGATGCTGTTAAATCGAAAAGACCTATAAATCTAACGGATGCTATTAGAGTTGCTCTGACAGCTGCTAGAGAGCAAGTAAAAGGGCGAAAAAAGGACATTAAACTTCCACCAACACGTGTTATGCCTATTCCAAAAACTGGAGGTGTTTTACCATTTCTTGTGCCACTCTTTGCCGGTTTGTCTGCCCTTGGAGCAGTGGCAGGGAGTGCTGCTCAAATTGCTAAAACAGTTAACGAAGCTAAAGAAGCACGGAATCAATTGATAGAAAATGAACGACATAATAGAAAAATGGAATCTATAGCCATTGGTAGAGGATTATTTCTGAAACCGCATCGCAAAGGACTGGGTCTTTTTTTACACTCAAAAAACTACTAAAAATGCTACCAATGAGAGCACTGAATGAAATTGATTTATTTAAGTTTTCAAGATATATTCCAAACTATAGAGGAACTTTTATGTTAGACGAACTACCACAAAAGCCTCGTCAAAGAGAATGTGGGATCGTAAATTTGGATAAATCAAACAAACCGGGTACTCATTGGGTAGCGTATTATAAAAAAGGCGATAAAATTGAATATTACGATACTTATGGAAATCTTAAACCACCTAAGGAAATAGTTAAATATTTAGGAGAAAACATTAAATATAATTATGAGAGATATCAACCTGATAATTCTGTAATATGTGGTCATCTATGTTTAAAATTTCTATATGAAAGAACATATAAATAAAAAAAGGTATTTGATTAGATGATAGTTTTATTTACAACTTCATCATGTCCAGAACTCTTATGTTCACTGGAAATTCGTCAATACTGCAGACTACGTACTTTCCACCCATAGAGTTAAACGAACCTTATGAATGTGGTTTCATCAGCTTATACACCTACAACTCCATACCTAACATTGACGACAGTAATAATTTGTTTAATGTGGGAAACGAAGTAATTGCACTACCTACCGGATCATATGAAATTGACGATATAAGTGCATATATTGATATACAATTGAAGCAAACACCAACTAAACCTCAAGTTATAATTTCTGCTAATACCAACACCCTTCAAACAGAAGTTAAATCAACACATCCTATTTACTTTAATAAGGAGAGATCTATTGGAAGCTTATTGGGGTTCAGTAAACGTACAATACAGCCAAATAAACATGCATGGTCTGATTTACCTGTTAACATTAACAAGGTAAACAATATTCGTGTAGAATGTAATATAATAACAGGAGCATTTATGAACGATAGACCTGTTCACACGATTCAAGAATTTTCAACTGATGTCTTACCAGGCTGTAAAATAAACGAAGTCCCCAATAATATAATTTATTTACCTGTAATAAACAGAAGAAGCATTTCTTCGATTGTTATTAAATTAGTTGATCAAGATGGAAATGTAATTGATTTTCGTAACGAAAAGATTACAATCAGACTACATTTAAGACCTATCGCGAAGAAAAATAGTATATAATATGCATTTGTATAATAATTACATTACTTATTAGTGTGCGGATGTTAAAGAACCAAGATTATCTCTCTCTCTTTTTTTCTCTCTCTATTTTGGTAATTATGTTAATATATCAACATAACCGTTCAAATAAATATAAACAATCGTTAATTAAGAAAAACTGTAGTAGTTCAACGACCGACTTGGAACAAACAAAAACAACCAAATTCAGTACATCGACTCCTCGTTCCACTTCGTTAACAAAAGAGAATAAACAATTTCTAAAATCATTAGGATTTACATTACGCAATGAGTGATCATTTACTGGGAATTTCCGAAAAACCACGTTACGATGAAACAATAACAAGATTGAACGAACATACATATTCGCCTTTTGTAGAAACATACAATGTTAGTGATACAATTCGAATATGTATTCAACATCAAGATTTAATTTTACTTCCAAGTGAAAGTTTTATTTACATCGAAGGTACATTAGTCGATGATGGTGATAACTTTAGCGATGGAGTGAAACTGAATAATAATTGTGTATCGTTTATGTTTGATGAAATCCGCTATGAGCTTAACGGTATAGAAATTGATCGTAATCTAAATGTAGGAATTACTACTTCTATGAAAAATTATGTTTCGTTAAATCACAATGAGAGCGATGCCTTGTATACTGCAGGATGGGGTTTGAAGGAGAACCAACTGGATAAAAACATCAAACTAACTGATAAACATTTTAATGTTTGTGTTCCCTTAAAAATGCTACTAGGATTCGCAGATTACAGAAAAATTATTCCTAGTGCTAGACATGAATTAATTTTAACAAGAGCTAAATCAAACGATAACACAGTTTATCTGATTTCACCAACAATCAGGGATTATAAGCTGCACATTGATAAAATATTATGGAAAGTACCTCATATTACACTTAGCGATACTGCACGTCTTAAATTATATCAATTTATACAAAGCTCTAAACCAATTTCGATGGGCTTCCGCAGTTGGGACTTGTATGAATATCCAAACCTACCAAATACCACCAACATTGTCTGGTGGGTTAAAACCAGCACTCAAATGGAAAAACCATGATTTATTCTTTTCGCATTACAGACTGACAAGCAAAACAAGAAAAATGAGGACGCTAGTAACTTTGATTACTGTCAACTTACTAATCTAAAAGTACATTTAAACTCTGAAGTATATCCTAATGAAAATCTGAATGTTTCCTATGCAGAAAATCGGTATGCTCTATTACACTATATGTACTCGAAATTTCAAGAGAAATATTATGGCTGTAACCCCCTCTGCTAGATGTAACAAAATTCAAACAAATAGCGCCAGTTGTGGTGCTCGATTGTACGTATCAGAACGAAATCATTAAGACCGGACCAATTGATGTCAAGATTGAATTTCAAACTGCAACTGCGCTTCCCAATAACACATCAGCTTATTGTCTACTGTTACACGATAAATTGATCGAATATTCACCACTGACTGGTGACGTAAAAAAGATAGTTTAAGATGTTTTTGTGTTTTTATTATATGTAGGTATACGATTTGTTATTATTTATCAAACTGTATCTTTTTTTATTTAACGACCAATAAAAACATATATAATTAATCTAAACAGTATTTGTTTTTCGATGCAGTGTAAGGGGAACAACCCCCGCCTGCGGATACGTTACTCACTTCTTCCGTAATTGTGCAGCGAGCAGTATAAAGGTATCACCTCGCCTGCCAGCGCTGCACGTTTCCTTTTTCTGTTACCTTTCCGTTTGTTATATTTTCAGGCCACCTTGTTATTCTACGGCATAGTAAATTAATAATATTCAAAAGAAAGCTATGACATTATATGTAAATAAAAACTGTATAAAGAAACTGTGTAAAATTATAACACTTATATCTAATAAACTATAACAAACTTAACACTTATATCTAATAAACTATAACAATCTTAACACTTACTTCTAATCTAAAATTTTCAACAATAAACACTAATACACTTACATTGTAAACAACGTCATAGGATTAAAATAATAAATAATAATAAATAGTTAAAATAACATATAAATTTCACAAACATCATAGAAAAACATTAAACATCTAGTACAAAGTTGACTTTACTGATTCATATTTTCTCTTACTCTTTCTTCTATTACTTTTGCTCGCATTATATATTCTATCGTCCTACTTATCTCTGGCCATTTTCCTTCTGTTACATATTTGAAAAAGTTATCGGCCGTTAGAGGCTCCTCCAGTCTCTCCTCCAGCATCGCCATTTCGTCTTTCCAGGCCTCACAGGTCAGGACGTGTTCCGCCGTATCTCTGGCTAAGAAACACTGCGGATATGCATCGCATTCCACAATGCCTCTCTTCCAGAGGTACGCGCTAAAGCATCCATGACCCGTGAGGAACTGGGCCGTATAATGGTTTACGCCTCTTTTGATGCTCGCTTCCCATACGACTGGATCTGGAATCAGTCTGAGTCCACCTTCCCTTTGTACTTTGTTCCCATCTTTTCCTCCATCTTCTATCTCTTCTTTTCCTGCATCTTTTCCTTTCTTTCTTCCCTTTCCCATACGCTTCCCTTCTCTCCCTGATTAACAGATCAAGTGGGCATACTCCGGCAATTACCGCTAAGGCATCAGTGGAGGTCGTCCTGTATGCATTAATCAATTGTAGCAGGAGGCATCTCTGTGTGGCCAGTGTTTTCCTTTTGTGCCCTTCTTTTAGCACAATCTCGGCCCATGTCGGTGCTGCGTACGTAACAACTGAATGCAGTACAGCTACCAACATTCTCCTCTTAAAATTATCCGGTCCTCCTACCGGCATCAAGCGTTTTAAATTATTGGC
>CM055662.1:14633240-14665480 GCA_029378335.1 Agrilus mali
TATGTTGATGATATTTACCAATATATAAAAAATGATATACACAAATTTGATACATCCAACTATCCACCAAATAATATCTATCATATTCCTTTAAAAAATAAGAAAATATTAGGTCTCATGAAAGATGAATGTAATGGAAAAATAATGTGGGAATTTATTGGTTTACGTTCGAAAATGTATGCTATAAAAATGTACAGTGATAAAGAGGAGAATGTTGAAATTATAAAAAAATCTAAAGGGATTAAAAAGGCTGCGCTTAGAAAAATTACATTCAAAGACTATTTTGAATGTTTATTCAATAACAGAATTGTTGAAGCTAATTAAAATGTATTTGTATCTAAAAAACATGACGTTTACACTGTAAAACAGAGAAAACTGGCACTTAGCTCACACGATGACAAACGCATTATGAATTATATTTACACAGATACATATCCATGGGGCTATAAAGATAGCATTTAACTTTTCCATTCTTCACACGAACAAACAAAGAACAACCAACCAACCCGCTCTTAAGAACAACCCTTCACAACAACGCCACATCAAAAACTCGATGGACATGCCATCCTCAGTCGCAAACCCTCCATAGTATATCTACTGCGAAAGAGAGATTCATCCTTCGATTGCGCAACGCATCATAATAAAATTTTTAGCAAAGGAAGGCGTTAAGCCAGCCGAAATTCGGGATCGATTACGTGCACAGTTTGGGGAGAATGTACTGTCATGGCCACGAGTGAAAGCCTGGTGTGCCGAGTTTAAAGAAGGACGTGAAAAAGTGGAAAATGTGAGGCACCGAAGACGCCACCGCTCCAGCATTACGCCTGACAACATTGCAGATGTTCGCGAGCTTATTGCAGGAAATCGTCGCGTCACCGTAGCAGCTATCAATAAGGAATCGGGGATTAGTGTTGGAAGTGTACACACCATCATCCGAAATCACGTTCAATTTCGAAAAATCTCGGCAAGGTGGGTTCACATCTGCTTACGCAAGAACACAAAAATGCGAGAGTTGAAGTTTGCCAGATGCTTCTTGCTCGTTTTCAAGATGAAGGACAGGCTTTCTTGCAACGCATTGTGACGTTCAATTAAACGTGGGTTCACCACTACACTCCCGAATCGAAAAGGGCTAGTATGGAGTGGAGAAGAAAGGGGGAGCCAGGACCATCAAAAGCCAAGACACGCCTGTCAGCCGGGAAGGTTATGTCAACGGTTTTTTGGGACTCTCAAGGAGTTTTACTCGTTGATTTTCTCCACGATCGTCACTCAACAAACGCTGCCTACTACTGTGGCATTCTGGACCAGGTTCGAGCCGCATATCGGTCAAAGAGGTGCCGTCAGCCCATCCGAGACGTCCTGCTCTTGCATGACAATGCCAGACCGCACACTGCAGCTCTAACAACCCAAAAATTGGCTGAAATGCATTGGACTGTGCTTATACACCCTCCCTACAGCCCCGACCTTTCACCATGTGATTTCTATATGTAAGGGTCTCTCAAGGAGGCCCTTGGGGGAGAGCGTTTTGCAAACAATCAACAGGTTGAACAGTTTGTGCGCAATTGGTTGGCTACCCGTCCGAAATCATTCTTCGAAAACGGCATTAAAAAACTGCCTGTTCGATGGGATAAATGCATTACGAAGGAGGGGAACTATGTAGAAAAATAACTATAAAGTGTGTTTTCTTTTTAAATGTACAATAAATTTATTTTTGAACGAGGCTCGTTTATATTTGAAAGTCCCTGGTATTTGAAAGTGGTTCGTATGTTTTGTACAAAAGCTTGGCTTCTGTCATTAACGCGAAATAACTGGTTTCGAATTCTCCGTATTCGTCATATCGTTTTTGCAAATTATCGTCGGTTTCTAACGCTAAAATTTCCCCGTGAATGTTTTCATATTAAGAAAGAGTTTACTCACATGATATTAATCGCGATTTTAATTGTAAGTATTGAGCCTCAGATAAAGGCCGTTTTTCTGCGTCTAGTGCCTTTATTTCAATTTTTTGTAATCCTTGAACATTGTCAAGCGATCTTTGATTTGACCCCGTTTGCGTATTAATGTAATTAGATCAGACATTATTCTTTTTTAATTATCCCCGTATTATGATTATAATAAATAAATATGCAAAATTTAAATATTGATGTGCTCGTTTGAAAGAATTTTGTATAGAGATAACTGGATAAGGTATATACATTGTTATGTAAAGGAAATAACTGGAAAGATCTTACTTGTATTGTTTCTCCGTTGTATTCGTTCGAGGAAGGTGTGTTCGTACGTTCCAGTTGTCCAGGTGTCAGTCCCTTGGCGCGGTGGCTGGGCTGAATGTTTCCTTGTGTGAGATGATGTCCGTTACTTGACTTATGGCTGGCGGCCGCTGCACGTGTATCTGTTACATCCCATATACGACGTATTTACTCAAGGACACTACTTTCGCATATATGTATATCTCATTTCTAAATTGCTGTATAATCAAATATTAAATCTAATGCATTTTTTTCTTTCAAAGACTCATTCTAGCTTCAGACTAGACCTGGTGATCATTACCTTGTAACTCCAGAAATAAAAGTTGTTTTTAAAAATACTTTTGTTCGATTTTTTATCGTATCAGTTGGCGCAGTCAGTAGGATCGTCTTTTCTGCGATTTCAATAAAACAATAATTTGTGAACATTTCCGGGAGTTAAGTGACGAATCCTTCTTTTTCTTAAAAAGAAAAGTCAAAAGATTATCATAAGTTCGAGAACTCTTTGGAGAAGTGGAACATTGTGTTGTCCATAGAAACCCTTCGGAGTTTCGCCTTCAGGAGACATTTCGACTAAGGGAAAATCAAAATTGGATTTCCGCCTGTACGCCCTAACGCTCAGGACCCATGAACCATGATTCTGCATCTCTTCGCAACGAGCATCTTTTTGGCAAGGTTGGTGATCCTTTAATTTACCAATTTTCCTACAAAACTGTAGAGATTTACAAATACCTTTACTTTTGTTATAATTTTGTATAAATTGTATAAACCTTTATACTTTTTATAAAATCATGACCTCAAATGAGGAAAGAAGCTTTTCAAGAAGGGAATTAGCAGAGCTAATTCCTACATTTGATGGGGATAACATACCGCTCCATCAATTTATTGAAAATGTAGACTTCGTATTTGTTAATTGCGGTGTTACGGACACCCAATATTTTGTTAGACTAGTGTTAACAAAATTAACTGGTAGAGCAGGTAAAATTATTCTTTCTAAAAGAGTAGACGATTGGCCAGATATTAAACGCCATCTTGCAAATAATTTTGGCTTAGAAAAGAGCACTGAAAGTTTAGTAGGAGATCTATTCCGCTATAGACCTAAAGCGAACAGTAGCGTTAAAGATATTTACAATAAAATATCACTGATTAGGGATAATTTGGTAGTTTCCGCAACCGAAAACTACGAATTAGAAGAAGAAGCTGTCGCTGTCTCAGATTTTATTAATAAATTAGCCAAAACTGTATTTTTAATGAATATAAATCACGATTTAGAAATAGCTGTTTTACCATCGAAACCTGTAACATTAGAAAAAGCATTTAGTTTAGCAAATGAAATCGATAAACAAATGAAAGAAAGACAGGAAAGGCAAAAATTTTTAGAATTTAAAAATCAAAAAGTTAGAATGGAGAAAATCACTCTTAAACCCAATCTAAGTTACCACAAATTTAAAACTAATAATCAATCTTCAATTGAAAGTACTCCTAAGCCAAGTACTTCTAATTTTAAACCCAACTCTTTTAACCAGAAACATAGTTTTTCAGGCACACTATTTAAAGGTTTTTCAAACACCAAAGTTCAATCATTAGATAAAGTTGAAAAAGAAACAGATTCTGAATCCGAACACGAAATTGAATATTCCGAAGAAAACAAATCTTTAAACTCGTCGGAGAACGAACAAGACGGGGATTGTTTGTTCAACTGAGTGATTCAGCCCCCGAAAACAATTCATTCCAACATTCAACTAGTTTCTCCACTAATCAAATTAAAACCCTGGTAGAAACATTACCATTTATTAAAACAAAAATAAAAAACCAGCCAGTCACTTTGCTTATTGATACAGGTGCCGCTGTAAATTTATTGAAACCCCACAAGCTCTTTCTCGATAAAATTGACAAAAAAGACAAAACAAAAGTATCAGGAATTGATTCTAAACGTTAGGTAGTTTGCAAACTGATTTTCGAGGAAAACCAGTGAAATTTCATATAGCAGATATTGACATTAATTTTGACGGTATTTTGGGCATTAACTTTTTACAAAATCTACAATGCACTGTTAATTTACAATCTAATCGAATTGAATTTTTTGGAAATCATCCACCAATACCTTTACAAATAAAGAAAGAAGTCAAACTTATAAATACTTTAATTATTCCACCTCGCTGTGAAAAGTTTGTCGAAATAAAGACAAATTATGAGCCTTTTACGGAAGGAATGCTTCCGAAACAAAATGTTAATGATACAATTTTAATTCCTGAATGTCTAGTCAAAGTAGATAAAAATAGAGTTATTCATACAAGTCTTGTTAATCTTTCTAATAAAGAGCAAACTGTCCAAATTAATAATGTAATACTTCAAAAATTGCCGAACAAACTAGCACAAAACATCAGGTATCAAAATTATCGCAATAATAATCGTATTAATAAACTAGATTCCGTTCTCCGCACAAACCATTTAAACGAAGAGGAGAGAAATTCATTATTAGATATTTGTCATCAGTTCGCTGACATATTTTACCTAGAAGGAGATGAACTCACTTTTACATCTGTTATAAAACATGAGATAAAAACTGAACACGAAAACCCGTTAACATCCAAAACTTATAGATACCCACAATGTCATAAAGAGGAGGTAAATTCCCAAATCCAAAAACTCCTAAAGCAAAACATTATTAGGCCAAGTTATTCACCCTATTTGAGTCCGATTTGGATTGTCCCTAAAAAGACAGATGCCTCTGAAAAACAAAATGGCGCATAGTCATCGATTATCGAAATTTAAATAAAATTACTATTCCTGATAAGTTTCCCATTCCAAATATTGACGAAATTTTTGACAGTTTAGGACACGCGCAATATTTTTCTACACTTGGCTTCCATCAGATCGAAATACATCCAAATTCCATATCAAAAACTGCTTTTTCTACTAGCGAGGGACACTATGAATTTTTAAGAATGCCATTTGGCTTAATTAATGCCCCATCAACGTTTCAAAGGGCAATGAATTCAGTATTGACAGGTCTTACCCCCAAACAGTGTTTAGTGTATTTAGATGACATTGTTATTTACGGAAATTCATTAGAAGATCATAACAACCGATTAAGATATGTTTTTAAACGTCTAAGAGAATTTAATTTGAAAATACAAATAGACAAGAGCGAGTTTCTAAAGAAAGAAACCGAGTTTTTAGGACACATTGTATCCAGGGGCGGAATAAAACCAAATCCACAAAAAATACAAACCATTTCCAATTTTCCGGTACCCAAGACTGCTAAGGACATTAAATCATTTCTGGGACTGAGCGGTTATTATCGCAAATTTATTCCGAATTATGCTAAAATCGCAAAGCCCCTAACCGTATTATTAAAAAAGGATTCACAATTTCTTTGGACTGACCAATGTCAAAATTCATTTACACAACTTAAAAACTATTTAACCCAATCCCCCGTGTTGCAATATCCTCGATTTGACGAACAGTTTATTTTAACGACTGACACTTCGCAGTACGCTATTGGGGCGGTTCTTTCACAGGGCCCTATAGGTAAAGACTTACCCGTAGCGTATGCCAGCCGAACCCTTAATTCTGCAGAAACCAGATACTCCACGATAGAGAGAGAATTGCTCGCTATCGTATGGGCTACAAAACATTTTCGGCCGTATTTGTATGGAAAGCACTTTAAAATTATTACCGATCACCGCCCACTCACGTGGCTATTTAGTATTAAAGACCCAGGATCTAGACTCATTAGATGGCGTTTAAAACTTGAAGAGTATAGTTACGAAGTAATTTATAAAAAAGGAACATTAAATAGAAATGCCGATGCTCTCTCAAGAATTAAAATTGAACCCGAAATTCATAATTCGTTAAAAATTAATATGTTTGAAAAAAGTGTTACAAATATACCCGAGGGAATTGATTATGATATATTTCTTACGGACGAAAGATCTTACGACACACCTAAAACTATAGTAGGAAGATTTACCGAACAAAATCATACATACGAAATTCTCTTTCCATCCGATAAAATAAAAAAGGTAAATTTTATACTACACGATACGGACGGTCCTAGTTTTGATGAAAATATTGAATTGAAACAATCAAAATCAAATCCAAATTTAACATATATAGTAAACAATTATCAATCTTCCAGGGAATTATTCGAAAACGTTTTGATTATTTTAACTTTGGCCTCTTCAAATGATTTATTACGATTTACTGTATCGACAGAAGAAAACGGTACCTTAATTAAAATTATTAACTATCTTAGAAACAAATTAAACTTTCCTGATGATCAAGAAATTCAAATTAATAATACCTATAAAAATTCAGGTAATTCCGATAATAAACAAAAGATAATTTCCCTTCATCATGACCCACCAGCGTACGGACATAAGGGTATAAATGAAAGTTTAACTAGAATTCATGAATATTTTGACTGGTCAGGAATTAAAGACGATATAACAAAATATATTAACAACTGCGAAACGTGTCAAAGAAACAAAACAGTAAGAAGATCGTACGAAAGCCCAATGACTATAACGGAAACACCAACATATCCGTTTGAGCGAGTGGATATGGATACCGCTGAAATTTATTTTTCAAAAAAACAAAAGCGAACAGTTTTAGTAATCCAGGACCAATTAACTAAATTTATTCAATGCTATTTATTAAATGACAAGTCAGCCTAAGAAGTATCCAATCACCTTCTTAAATTCATAGCTACTTTTGGTATTCCGAAAAGAGTTCATTCCGATCAAGGAGGCGAATTTCTTATCAAAATTAGAGAAAGAATTATTTATAGAACACACATATACAATTTCATACCACCCTAAAAGCAACGGTGTCGTTGAAAGAGTCATTTGCACTTTAAAAGATACAATGGCCACTTTAATTGATACAAATAAACATAGTAATAATTACGAAGCATTATTGTCTAACGGGGTGTTATCTTACAACTCCTCCGTAAATAGCAGTATAAAATTGATACCGTATGAAGTATTATACGGCATTAGACCGAGAAACATTAATGATCCTCAAGATTCACATGTGAACGAAAAAACGTCAGCATCTTATTTAGTAGAAAGAAAAGCAATCCTAAACAGATTGCATCAAGAATTAAAAATCCCTTACCTCAGTACAAAATTGGCGACAAAGTATTTCTGAAAAATTTCCTGATAAATAAACAAGGTGATTGTAAATGGCTTGGTCCATTCCAAATAATTGATATCATTAACGACAAAAATTACAAAATTAATAAAAAGACGAGAAATAAAGAATTTACTATAGTTAATATCGAACAGATTAAATTATATAAATCTGTTTCTTTTTCAGATGCATAGTTGCAGACATAAGTACAGATGAGTTGCCTGATACAGGGATATATTTCCACCCTAAAGGGGATCTCATTGTGTCTGATACTTCTTATACCATTTTAATCTACAAAAACATAAGTCCGTTATTTTCGAATTTAAAAACAATAAAACAGTTTTACAGTCAGATTCAAAGTTTAGAATTCAAACTAAACAAAATACAATTCAAATTAAATCACGTTACCACTTTAGGGATTACAATAATGAAACTAGAAAAAGATTTAGAGGAAATCAAATTTGTATTACCTGCAAAGCGAATCAAAAGAGGTTGGTTTAATATCTTTGGAAAAGGCTTACATACATTGTTTGGTACTTTAGATGAAGACGATGATGATAAATATAATAAACTAATTGCAGAACTTCAGAATTCAAATAAAAATACACTGAAAATTTTAAAAGAACAAACACATTTGTCACAGGTCTTGCTATCAAATTTTAACGAAACCTTGACTAAAGTAAATAGTAATGAAAAGACACTTCAACAAAATTTACTAGCCATAGATCAGTCATTAAAAAGCGACACAAATAAAATTAATGAAAATCATCTAGCACTTTACATGATAAATACAGTCACCATTCTTCTCGAGATTGCTAATTTAGTCCAAAAAGAAGTTTCTAATATTTTAGAGTCATTATCTTATGTAAGAGCTGGTATGTTACACCCATCAATTCTAAATCATGAACAATTAAAACTTGAATTAAACAAAATTGATATATCTGAGTCTGTGTTGCCATTTCCAATAAACGACAGTGAAATCTATAAATATTATTTAATAATTAAACCCAAAATTTATTTACTTAATCAGGGCCTATTGATTAAATTAGAAATTCCTCTTTGTAAATCTTTGCAATTTAAATTGTACCAACTTTTCCCTTATCCGGTACCTACTGAAAACTCCTTATTTCACATAATTTTACCACCAACGCCATATCTTGCCGTATCTACTGACCACCAATGGTTCATTGACATCCTGTCCTTAAATAATCTACTACAAGTTGATGATGTCTGGATATCGGAAGACGTTGAGCCACGAGAATTATTTCACAACAAAGCCTGCATTCCTCAATTATTAACATCAAAAAGGTTCCCTGAAACGTGTGAAATCTACACTACCCTTGCAAGTGAAGAACTTATTCAAAAGATCGATAAAAACATTTGGCTAGCTGCCTCCACAAGTACGCTTGGCTTTACTTATAAATGTGAAAATTTGCCAATCAACAAGGTAGATATTACGCGACCGACTCTCATTACAATCCACCAAAAATGTACCTGTTACTTTTCGAATGTTCTTCGTATAACAACTAAAGGTAGTCAGGATAACAATAAAACAATCAATTTAGACACCGAGCTTCCCGTCATTCCATCAGACTGCTGCCTAGAGGAAAAAACTAGGAAAACATCACCGAATCTTCAACCCCTCAATTTAAACTACTTAAATCAAGAAAGCTTCAATCTAGCTGCAGCAAAACTCATGGATATTAAGAACAAAATTAACACCGAAGAAGAAAGAAAGTTTTCAAAGATATATGGAAATTATTGGTTAACCACTTTAGCAGCAATTACGTCCATTCTACTATTGATTTGCTTAATTTATTGTTGCTGCCCGGGATGCTTCAAACTCTGCAAACCTGGTCCGTTTTGTCACCCTGGTCATTGTCTAAAAATTATTAACTATAACACTGCTACCTAGGAAGAACCTGTGATTCGTTATCGGACATGCGAATCAACCTCAACTTCTCGCCCAATTAGCTATGGAAGGGAGATTTCACCCCAAAACTCACCGACCTTTACATCCAGAAGACAATACAGGACCCCGGCACCCTTGGAAAACTAATAAGAAGATTAATTTTCCATCTTGTGGGGGAGGTGTTACATCCCATATACGATGTATTCATTCAAGGACACTACTTTCGCATATATGTATATCTCATTTCTAAATTGCTGTATAATCAAATATTAAATCTAATGCATTTTTTTCTTTCAAAGACTCATTCTAGCTTCAGACTAGACCTGGTGATCATTACCTTGTAACTCAAGAAATAAAAGTTGTTTTTAAAAATACTTTTGTTCGATTTTTTATCGTATCATATCTACGTCGATCCCTTCTCGCTGTTTGCATGCAATGGCCGACCGGCATTGAATGGTTTGGTAAAGTTGTATAATTTGGTGAAATTGTATTGCTTTATTAATTGGTTTCCATCCGACACGATACGACCAGAAATGTTGTGAATTTGATTCACTGATTTTTAAAAGGATCGCGAAGGACCAAAGTTGATTTTATTTATTTAAATGAATGAATTAAACACAGTGTCTTTTGAACTAACCAAGAACGCTGCCCCAACTCCAAACGTACTATTTTTTAGTTTCCGCAGTCTGTTTACTCACTTCGGTAGTGGCATGCTTCTCTGAAGATCCACCACGTGGTGTTGTTTTTTTCAGTTAGTTCTATAAGGAAGAATTCATATATTAAAATTAAAAAAAAAAAATTAATAAATATGAGAAAATTGTTTTGAACATTTGGTATACTACAGATACAGCAAATACATAAATGGCACATCATGCGCCTTCCAATTGTATTATTTGAAAAATGAAATTGGTGAAACATTATAAAGTCCAATATTGAAACTAAAAAAAAAAAATATTAACAAAAAAAGGGACCTACCTGTTTCAAAATAAACCTTTTCGGTCTTGCTCTTCTCTGTCGGGTTCATTCTGATTGGTTCTGATTATAACTGACGAGAAACTTATGACTTTCCTTCCTCTTGGTGAAACCGAAATTATCTTATAAAAACATAAGCATTATCGAAATGGAAACGGATGAAACTTCAGTCAAGGAACCATCGTTGTCGGGTCCCGGGGAGGTCAAGGGAAGCTGAGCCGACATTGTTAGAGTATTGCGAAGGGGTGGAGAAGATGGATTGTTAGCCTTCGTCAACGAGGTAGCTGAGGTATTTGTATAAGGAATTCTCAGTTTCGCTTTGGCACGAGCCAAATAGTCCGCGTATTAGGGCTTCTCGCGCCTGTGCCGGATTTGATGTTTGGTAAGTCCAGTGGCGCGTTCCATCTCTTTGAATAAAGGAAATCCCTTCTTCGATTTTGCCTCGATAATGGCGACGGTTTCGAGGGTGTCGGCTGTAGAGTCTGGTAGCTTATCCTCCAATTCTTTTATGTAAGCAGAGTTATGAGCCTGCCGTTCATGCAGGCGTTGTCCAGAATATGTTGTGAAGGTCCTTGGGCAGTAGTTACATTTCCGACGATCGAATTTGTGCTTAAAAAGGCCGCTCTTAGTTGCATAGCCTTTGCCACACTTACTGCAGAAGTGCAGTGGAGGGGGGGGGGCAGAGGAAGGAGCGCCAGTACTACTCTTGGACTCCTTATCTTTATTAGGAAGTATTCCCCTGCCTTTTCCATCGAGGGAATTTCTCGTTGGTTTGTTTGTCAGACTCATCATGCCCAGCCAAGAATATGCATGAGCCGAAACGTGGTCACTGATGACTAGTAGGTATGTAGGAAACTTTCGCGCAAGAACGGTCGAAATCGCGCACTGCGTTAAGCTCTGGTGAATTTTTAAATGTTAGGATATGAAACTTTTGGTGGAGGCGCTTAGGAAAGAAAATACATATAGGGTTTTAAGGGATATCATAAGAGCGGAAACTAGTCCGCTGACCAGGAAAAGGGATACAGGTATTCTTAGTGGACCTTAGAAAAAAGTTACGCCCGGGAAAATAGGGTAAGGCTATTTTATTTTCAGTCAGAATTGAATTTAATGCCAACTAAGATCCAACCGTTGGAGTGCGGATATAATAGTAATAGTATGGACTTAGAAATTTTTTTATATTAAATTACGTTAATAAATAGCCACGGGACAGTTATCATATGTTTACTGTAGCATTATTCGAACTTAAGAACACTTTCATTTATAAGTTTGGTAAATTCGCAGTTATCAATATCGGTGATATTTACATTAATATTATTGGCAATTTTGCACATTCTTGTGATTGGATTATTGCCAGTATAAAGTGTCTTATAAAAAGGAATAGAAAAAATATTAGTGATGGGAGTACTCGAGTACAAAAATCGAACAGTACTCGATTCTTCAATGTACCCACTGTACTCGAGTACAAACTGAAAAGTACTCGAGTACTTTCATAGAGTACTTTGTGCTTGTACTAAATGACTAGTATCGAAAGTCCAAGAATCGGTCACACTACAAGTACAAGTACAATTCAGAGACTACAGGAAAAAGCACAGTTACACTGGTGCTGACGCACATGCGCTCTTGACAGACGAATAGCGCGCAAACTGACATAGCTCGCCCGCGCTTTCAAAACTTCTACCTAATGCTTCTAACTGTTTCTAGCCTCAAATTATTTAGGATTCTCAGCGAGAGATTTATGAGATTTGTTTGGTGAAATGCATGTGCATTTGTACAATATTCCAGTAAAACTACAGAAGCAAGATTTTTTTGTTATTCAAAGTAAAAATTAATTTTTTTATTGTTACAAGAATAAAAATTTATCCATATTGGTATTGTGTTGGCATTATAATTTTCAATTAAAATTTTATCTACTATCAATTTATTGATTTATTGATGTAGGTAATGGTAAAGGTATGTAGATAACAGTGATGGTGTAGGTATGTCTTTAAAATGTATATAGTTTTAATAAAAAAAGCTAAAGTAATTATTTTTTAATGAAAACATAATTTCTAACAAAAACGTTTGTTTTTTTTCTCAGTTTTTATAGTTTTATTGTAATACATAACATTAACGCAAAACAAATAAATAAAGACAAAGTGTAGGCTATACAAATAATTAGTATAAAACTAGGTATAACTTTTGTAACAATTATTCTTTTCTATAAAGGCTTCCGATGACAAGACCTGATGTTTTTGTTAGAAATTATGTTTTCATTAAAAAGTAATTACTTTAGCTTCTATTTAGACGGACTTTTTATTTTTTTATTAAAATTATATACATATTAAAAACATACCTACACCATCACCATTATCTACATATACCTTCACCATTGCCTTTATGGATAAATTTTTAATCTTGTAACAATAATTAAATTAAACCTCACAAATCCTGAGTCTGGAAACAAAATGAAGTAGAAGGGACTTTTACTTTGAATAATAAAAAATTAAATGTACTCTTGAACGTTTTTTAGTAGGAAAGTATTCTTGCTTTTCAATTTTTCCTGGAATATTGCACAAATGCACATACATTTCACCAAACAAATCTCATAAATCGCTCGCTCAGAATCCCATATTATTTGAGGCTAGAAGCAGTTAGAAGCATAGGTGGAAGTTTTGAAAGCGCGCGCTGGCTATGTCAGTTTGCGCGCTATTCGTCTATCAAGAGCGCATGTGCGTCAGCACCAATGTAACTGTGCTTTTTCCTGTAGTCTACAATTCAGTACTCGGTAGGCATCAGTAGGTATATCGGGTGGTATCGGGCAGTATCGGGTATTATTCGACATAAAACATATTCGTCATTTGATATACTGCTGTGATCTGTGATTTGACATTATTGACGACATTGGGCGACATTGACAAATTAACATGGCTGACTTCAATTATTGTGTACATTGTTTGCAAAATAGTAAATTGGTAAATGTACGTAAATAATAGCATTATATGTTGTAATCTTGTTTATTTTGCGAATAAAAACTAGGAAAGCAGAAATGGAAGGAATAAATCGGTAAGTTTAATCTATTATGAATGTTAAGTAAAAATAAAAATGGTATACTTATTTATAACAAAACTGTCGAGTAGAGATACAGATTTTAGTTCTTTAAATTA
The DNA here is from genome assembly GCA_029378335.1 of Agrilus mali. Lineage (NCBI taxonomy): Eukaryota > Metazoa > Arthropoda > Insecta > Coleoptera > Buprestidae > Agrilus > Agrilus mali. The sequence goes on from CM055662.1 coordinate 14,646,641, forward strand.
CTACTTAAAAATAAAATTTCATTTAAGTGCTTTGGAGATAATTTGTTTCTCCGAACATTAGTTAATTGACCTGCCTTTGAAAATACCCTTTCGGAAGGAGCTGATGTTGCAGGAATTGCTAAATATTTCATAGCAATTTCATATAGTTCTCACCTTTATGCCTTTTCCAGAATTCAAGCGGATTCTGTTTTCTTTCCAAGTGATCCATTTTCAGATACTACCTTAATGTTAACAACACTAATGAAGTTGGAGTCTGATGTGCTTTATTTTGGGTGAATTTGTGATCGAAATCTGCCCAAATATCTGTTGGTGATGATAAAGGCATTTCGATAGATGAGTTTGGAAAATTGGAAAATAAGGGTACTGTTACAGTTTTGTCATTTGTAATTTTCGTTAATTCTGCTTGTATCCATTTTTCAGCATTTTCAGCATGCTCCCTTGTTCCAAATCCTAACCTTTTGAACCATGGATCTAAGAAAGTTGCCTTTGCAACTATTTTATTACCTTCTAAAGGTGACAGACGCCTGCTTATTATTTCCATCAAATCTGTTTTTAATTTTTGTTGGAGGTGCTACTTTCAGCGATTGCATTTTTTAAAGAATATTGTAGACCTCTAATTAGTGGAACCATCATTGACATTGTTGGGTACTTTTCTCCAACCATCACATTTGTTAATGTTTCCAGTGGTTTCATTATTGGAAGACACTCTTTAAGAATTTTCCATTCCTCAGCACTTAAAAATTGAGGTGATTTTGGAAGCTCACTTAGTGCTATAGAAAGAGCATCTTTAATTAAAATTAATCTTTCTATCATTATAAGTGCAGAATTCCAACGAGTTGGAACATCTTGTTTTACTTTTAAAGTAGGCTGTCCCATTTGTTGTTGTACTATTTTTAGTTTTTCAGTAGCCTGCACACTATGTTTGAAATGTCCTACTAGAGCTCTACATTTTTGTAATATTGCAGTCAACTGTTGATTAGATTTAAGTGCTTCAGTCATACTCAAATTTAGTGTGTGCGCTACACACGGATGGTGATATTTTTGTAAATGTTCAGTAATGGCATTTTTTATATTAGCTCCATTATCTGAAACTATTGTTACTACTTTATTGAGTACACCCCATTCGTTCAAAATTGTAGCTAAAACATTTGCAATATTTTCACCAGTGTGAGGTCCCGTAATCTCTTTTGTCGAAAGTATATGAGCTTGCATTTCATCGTTATGTATAAAATGGCAGGTAACAGTAATATAACTCTTGCAGCTGTCTGAAGTCCATACATCTGTAGTTATTGAAAAGAAATTAATTTCTTGCAACACTGATTTTAGCTGGTGTGATACTTCATTATAGAGATCTGGTAAAAGGGTTGATGATAGAGTCTTTCTACTGGGTATTTTGTAAAGGGGATTGAGTTTTTCTGTATATTCCTGAAAACCTACATTTTCCACTATGGATAATGGTTGAAAATCTGTTGTTATCAATTTTATTAGCTTCATATCAATTTCTTTCTTTAATGTATCTGATATAATGTGGGCTTTAGATCCATATAATTTTAATTGACGAGGACATTGACGTACTTGTTGAGAAGATCCTTGCTGAACTGTATTTGTATTTAAATTTAAATCATCTGCATTTATAATTTCACGTGAAGGGCCTGCTCTTGGTTCAATAACATTTTCTGGACTTGAATCAGGATTGTGAGTTGATTCAAGCAACTGAATGGGGTGAACTCGTTCCAAATGTTTTTTCAGATTTGTAGTATTACCGTGGCTTTTGAGATTTTTTTTGCAGAGAGAACATTGTGCACTTTTATTGTCGTTATCGAGTTTTTTGAAAAAATCCCACACTAAGGATTTTTTGTTAACAGCAGCTATTTTCTTCTGTTTTTAATTTACTAATAATTTAAGATAAATTAATGTTAAATAAAATGTAAGTAAATTTAGTACAATTTTACCTTAATAAAAACTTAAAACACTTTTTATTCTTTCAATAATAAACTGCCCGAAATAAAATATTTGAATTGAAAACTATCTGTATAATCACTTTGTGCGCTGGTTTGGAAACTAAATAAAACTACTTATGTATATCGTATTAGCTTTATTTTTTTTATTTTAAACAGGGGAACTACTTTATTTCATCATGGGGAATTACTTTATTTTTATTTCATCTAGGGGAACTACTTTATTTCATCTAGGGGAACTACCTATACATTTGAACGAAAACCGTTAAACATCGTTTATTCACATGATTCACATTTTTCCAATGTTACAGATCCTAGTTATTTTTATTTAAATACAATTGATAAATTCCTCTATTGTCCTACAGATGGGGTAAACAACCAGTTATTAGAAATTTATCGGCGTAACGTAAGTATTTTAAAATCGAAAGTCCAAGGCCGATACCCGATACCGCCGTTATACAAATACATGCATATTACGATATTACATGCATCGGAAAAGAATCGGGTACTCGAGTACTCGAGTACTCACTCGATTCTGAAATGTACTCGATACCTTAGTACTCGATTTTTCAAAGTACTCGATTCCGCCCATCACTAAAAAATATAATTTAATCGCGAGTTCAGTCTTGTTACATTAAAGTTAATTTCGCTAAGTTAAGCATTTGCGTCTAAATTACCATTGCACTATTTATATAAAATTTCAAGTCAGTAGCTGTTCGCAAAGATTCTAACGTTGGTAAGTTGTGTGTTTGTGCAGATATTATATCATATGTGTGTTTCAAAAATGGGTCGGGCAAATTTAATCTCCGAGCAATAATTCTAAAAAACTATTGGACCATTTCGATTTTCTTGGAATGAGTTTCATTAACAGGAGTCCAGATCACGGAAGCAAACATTAATATAGGTCTCACAAGAAGAAGATAGAGTGTTCTCAAAACTTGTATCGATTTAAAATCTTTGCATGTTATCCTCATGAAACCCAAACGTTGCAACGATTTATTCACAATATATTCTCGATGACAGTAAAAAGTTAGCTTAGAATCCAAGATTACACCAATGTCTCTTATATCGTTAACTCGATCCAGTGTGACGTTATTGATCGAATAGGTGCCAATAATCGGTTGCTTACTTCTAGTGAAAGTAATCGTTTTACATTTACTAGGATTTAGATTTATGTCATTGATTTGGCACAAGTTGAATAGTTTATCTAAGTTACTTTGAAGTACCTGAACATCTTCTATAGAATAAATACGTTTGTAGAATTTCAAATCATCAGCAAATAATAAACATTCTACATCAGTACAAATTTCAATAATATCGTTAATGAAGGTGATAAAAAATATAGGTCCAACATGCCAGGATTGTGGAACTCCTGATAATACGTTTATAACATCCGAGATAAAATTTTTATATTTAACATACTGAGTTCTGTCTGATAAATAACTAGAAAACCACTTCAGGATACTGCCCACAAAACCAAAAGATTCAAGTTTAGATAAAAGTACTGTGTGGTTGACAGTGTCGAAGGCTTTACTGAAATCGGTATATATAGAATCTACTTGACATTTATTTTCTAATGAATTTAATAAAAATTGCGATGACAAGTAAGGTTGAATCAACAATTTTAAACTATCAGTTACCAAGGATTCGAAAATTCTAGCGATCATGCTAATTATAGATATAGGTCGATAATTATCAATTTTACTTTTGTCTCCAAATTTAAAAATTGGTACAATATATGCAGATTTCCACATATCAGGTACAATCCCCTCTGACAGCGATTTATCAAACAGAACTTTTAAATAACAAGCAAAGAAATATTTGCAATTTTTTAGTACAACAGTTGTTAGTCCATCAGGCCCCGCACTTTTGTTTACATCTAGACTAGATAGCTTCAAAAAAATTCTATAGGTTGAAATGCTAATACTGTTGATACATAACGGCGATTGGTTTTTGAGATTTATGTCGACTAGACTAGAAGGGTTATAAAAAGTTTTAAAGTAGTCCGCAAAAGCATTTACAATCTTATCACCTTCGTCAAACGTAGTATCATTATGAAACATAACATTTGGAAGCCCTTTGTCATCTCTACGTGAGTTCACATATTTCCAAACACTTTTTGGATTTTCTGTCACAGCATCTTCAGTCTTTTTGCAATATAAATTATAGTCTCTATAAGCCAGTTTTCTGCATTTCGATCTCAACGATTTAAAAGTAGCTTCGTTCTGGGGTGAATATTTGAACTTATATATATATATATATGCGATGTGCGCTCTTTTCTTGTCAAAGATACAGTCAATTAGTTCCCTAGAATACCACCGAGGAAAGTTCGACTTACGCAATAATTTTCTGCGGACACAATAATCAAAGCATTAATAAATTGAATTATAAAAAAATCGCGACACTGTCTTCCATACAAAGATTAGAAAAATCCACCCCATTTAAACTATTAAATAAACATTCTGTGAAAAAAGAATAATTAACTAAATCAAAATTATAAACATATTCGTTAGATTCTAGATTGGCAAAACTCTCATCGAGGTTAAGTATAAATTCCAGGGACGGATTATGCGTATCGTTAGGGACTAGATCGTCTGGAGCGCGATCACGTTTGGCATTCTTAGAATTAGACAATATCAAATCTAATATCACGCCGTTTTGATTAACTTTTTTATTATTTTGATACAAGTTTAATAAACTAAATGTATTGGCTAAAATATAAGGAACTGTAATGCCACTGGCCGAGGCTCTATCATTACAATAAGGATAGGTAGCAAAATCGCCATCGGATCATAAAGTATGGGGTAGGTTAAAATCACCAAATTATGAAAAATAAGCGTTCGGATAAATTAAAAAAAGGTCTTCTATTGATCGACAGTAGTATGGATTAGCCGGTTCTATGACCGGAGGAGGAGGAGGAGGTTGTTGACCTTTATCGAGGTTAAACTTGTTGTCAATGACCGTAATTAGGGCATTGAACTTTTCGCGTTTTTGGTTCATTGACCTGTTATTAGTTTGCACACCATGTGTTATTGATCTATGACGCTTGAGAGGAGGAGGTAATTGACTTAAAGCGAGGTCAAACTTGATGTCAATGATCGTAATTGGGGTATTGAACTTTTCGCGTTAAAGTTCATTGACCGGTTATTAGTTTGTACACCATGTGTTATTGATCTATGACGCTTGAGAGGAGGAGGTCATTGGCTTAAAACGAGGTCAAACTTGATATCAATGACCGTAATTGGGGTATTGAACTTTTCGCGTTAAAGTTCATTGACCGGTTATTAGTTTGTACACCATGTGCTAATGTTCTATGACGCTTGAGAGGAGGTGGTTGTTAACCTCTAACGGGGTCAAACTTTTTGTCAATAACCGTAACTGGAGCATTGAACTTTTAAGATTCTTTATTAAGAATTTAGTCAACAATCATTTGTACATTTGATTATGCTTTATACTTCCACGATATCATCATCGCTATCCTCATGACTGCTGTTGTAGTAATCGCTCTCGACTCCTTCGTCATCTCCAATCAGCTCACCTGTTATTTGCAAAATGCCATAATTTTCGACGTTGAAGAATTCTAAATCTTCTTCACTTGGCCGACTCTCGAAATACCTTCTGCATATATTTTTCGTAAAGTGATCACCATTACGACCATAGAACTTTGCTTTTACAATATAATTCTCAACGTTAGCGATGTTGTTATTGCTATAAACAACTACACCAATCGAAATGTGTTTGAAGTTAGCTATATTGTATTCAGAAAAGAAGTCTTGATATTCTAAAATCTCTAAATTTTCGTTTTTTTGTAGTACATTATCACCATTGTAGAAGTTTATTAAAATTCTACAGCCGCGGTTCATAATAAGATATGTTGATGCTTACTATGTTATTGTCAATTAGCTACTGTCTTAGTTTATTCTCATACCCGAACGTTTTATACTACTTTTTATTACTAAACAGAAAAATGTACAACTGTAGAAAATTTTTTTATTCATCATTTTGAAGATAGATACATCTGTAACCAATTTTTAAGAACAAATACATTTTCTAATGCACAATTGTAGCACGTATCTTGAAAGAGGGAGTGGTAAGTGCAAACTGGAGTGGTTTTATACTTTGCGAGGAGTTTTGTTAAAGATGGACACTCCAAATCCTCCAAATTGATAATGTTCTCTAAATGTGGAAATTCTTTCGATATCCACACCTGTTTCTCCATTCCTTTAACGTATACAGCAGTCGAACAACTTAAAATTTTACCTATTTCAGCCACTGTTTCTTGATAATCGTTATACCCGCTATTCCATTCTAGTCCGTGATAGTTTCTAGTAAGCCACCCATTTTGACTTCTATAGCGAGCTGTAAGTTGCGACCAAGGAAATGGTGAAGATAGTAGATACCATGATATTTTTTCATCGCTATTTACTCTACTAACAGCGAATTATTTAAAAAGGAAGATATTCCCCTCTGTTTTAAAACCTTGCACATCTACTATGAACTCCATGGAATTATAATACTTGAACAATGTTGGTGGAAGGATTGTAACGAACCATTCGATCGTGCAGAATTAAGCAGTAAGCAGCTGTATTGGCTGGAATTGCCTCACTAGTTTCAAAATCCAAGCGTATATCTATCGCCCCGGATTTTACAACTTCGTTCTGGTGTGAACAGTCGATTACAAATAAAGGAGCAACTTTCTTAAATTCTGACGGTTTTAACACCGGTTCGCTAACGGTTCCGTAATAAGACTGTTGGAATTGAGCATACATCTCATATAATATAGAGAATTTGTTGTTTTTGAAATCAAGATGGAGATTGTCATAAGGATACATAGAAGAACCTAAATGTAATTTAATATTATTAAGTTCGCAATGGTCAAAGTGGGCTTTATTTTTTTCTGGTTTATTATTTCTATCTGTTTGAAATGCGACTATCACAAACCGAGGTTTTTCAAGTTGTGATGTTGTTTTAACAGCCCATGTATGGATATTTGTTTGAGGTAGTAGGGGATATTCATGCAACTCCCAACTACGGAAATTAATTTCCATCTGTTGACTTCTTTGCAAATATTTTAGAAGTTTCAACCGTTCTATGTCTGCAACAGATATATGTGGGATTTTCCAAGAAATTTTATTAACCACAACTTTTACTGTTTCATCAGCAGTTGTATTCACTATAGCGTTTGTATCAACGCTACTTCTTATTAATATAAGTTCTTGCTTCAGCAAAACCTAAAAGCATTCGTAATGAGATGCATACGTTAAAATTCCCACTTTGATCAATTGCTGAAAATGAGTCATCATTAGGAGCCCAACCAGCATTCTGAAGCCGTAGACTCTCATTTACGTTATAGGACGCGTAACCTTTTATGGTGCTAGTTATTCCAGGATTTCGAATACGATCAACCGTTTTTCCGCCGATTTCGTAACGAATTTCATGGAAAAGATGGGCAATCCCATTGTTTACAAATTTAGCAGTTGCTGATGCTGTACCATCGGTTTTTACCAATTTTCCTTCAACGTATAGAATACTATCTTACGGCAAAGTGTACACGTCTTCATTTTCAATAGGAATGCGAATTTCATCACTGTTTTTAAAGGTTGTATTCGTATACGGTTGATGTGTGTGACGTTCCGCATTAGTTATAGATGAATCAAACAGCGCACGCTCCGTAACATTCAAAATTTCAGAATGCATGATTTCAGCTTAGCTTTCGTTTAACTCGGTATCCTAAACTTTCCAAAAAGCGAGCGTTTTAAGGTGTTAACCGTTTTAATTCTGCCTTAGTACTGGCGAATCGAGATAATGCGGGTTTCCTATAAATCACCCTGCGCTTGCTAAAATTTCTATAACGGCAGACCATTATGTTTTTACTGGAGACGTTTCAGATGAAGTCTTACTGTTACGGTCTCTCCACGAAAATTAATAAGTTCACCGTCCTGATCAACTATTTTAATGACTATAGAGTCAATAATTCTTGTATTTATAGGCAAGTAAATAACATTGGTTGGATTTTCGACTATTTTATAGCCTGGCGGAACGTTTGGGAAAAGTTGATGAATAAAATGAGCTTCTTCATTGTTTTTATATGAACCAGAAACAAGGTTGGAATGAATGCATATTGCGTTTACTTTAAAAATATTCGCAGGATAATCAGAAAATTCATGACTATTAGCTTTAATAATTCTCGGTTTGAATCCTAGCAGTTGTCCTATAGAATCCGGTTTTGTGAAATCAACTTGCTCTGTACATTTAATTTCAGAAAGTAAAGTATTGTTGTTGCCTGTTATATTTAGAAATAGAAAGTAAACGTACATGTTGATAGCCTGTTAACGCTATGTTAAATGGAGTTACCAACTTATACTTACCTTTAAAAGTGGAGGAATGGTGTAGTATTAAATAGAAATTCTAGCACCAGATGACCGCAATTGAATGAGTTATACTTTTGTTTGCGATCGTAATTATAATGAATTTTACATGGTTGAGAGGAATTTAAATATTTCACCACTTCCGGAGGTGGTCGCAAATTTCCGAAACTATCAAAATAAGCTGCTCTACCATTTTCAATTTTGTATGCCGTCCAATGAGTACCTTCCCCTGTTTTCTTATCGTGATTAACAACTCCGCATTCGATGGCGTACACTTTCTTGGGTAAACTATCCCGCATGAATATTCCACGAAAGTGAGGAATTCCAAGTTTTTTAATGTATCTGTATAAGTCAACATCAGTAAGCGGTCGGCGAGGTAAGTTTAAAGGGATTTTTTTTTTTTTTGGTTTGGTAAATAAAGTTCTAGACCTTTTTTATATGGTTTCAAGAAGAGACCTTTCCCAACCGCGATTGCTTCCATGGCTTTATTGTGACGTTTAGACTCGTTGAGACTTTTTTGAGCAGCCTTAACGTCGTTCACGGCTTTCGCGATTCCTGCCGCTCCTCCCGATAACGCACCTAAGGCTGACAACCCGGCGAATATCGGTATTAACGGTAGAAATCCTCCAGTTTTTGGAACGGGTATTATCCTGGGAGGGTCAGTTAATTTTCTTCTTAATTGCGACATCGCTAAACGCGCTGCTCGAATAGCATTTTCTGGTCTTTTCTTTTTGAGAACATTTACCGCTCGTCTTATAAATTTCCGAAAAGGTATTCTTCCACCTCTTCTTTTTTTACTTACTCGTTTTCTTCTTTGAACTCCCATGCCTACCTTTGTTTTGACATTCATAGCGGATGCAACTGCTCGCGCTGCTAAACGTTCTCCAAAGCTCGCGTCTGATGAATGAGTTCGTTTAAGTGCTGCTTTTGCTAAAATACTATCTGCCACATGTCGCTGCTCTAGATTTTTAGAATGAGAGTATGCAATATCATGAGCTTTGCATGATTCATCTAATGGGTTTATTCCTTTATCCCCTCTTGCCAATCTCTCCTTTAGCCGAGTACCTGGCCCGCAAAAACGATAACCTGGTAAATGTAACTCAAACGGTAGAGAATTAATAAGCCTATTTAGTAGACCACCGCCTTGCCGCACTTTTCTCATTTCTTTCTCAAGCAGCACGTGAATTCTTCTTCAAGTCTTCTTACCAAATAAACCCATTCATGCTGAGTTAGCTGTTTATAAAACAGAGCACATCATCAGAAATGTTTCATTGGGTTATTAACATGCGGATAGTTCAGCAAAAAGCGGTGCTACCCATTACCAACCGCGATTTCAACGACGCGCCGAAGGCGAATCGGCACGGACCTCTGCTACCACCAACAATGAGATCAATTGTAGCAGGTCCTTCCAATTGCGGGAAGACTAACGTTATTATTTCACTTTTAGAACACCCTAATGGTTTGCGTTTTGAAAATGTATATGTATATTCCAAATCTTTAAATCAGCCTAAGTACGAATACTTAGAGAAGCTCTTCAAACCAATCAAGGGTATTGGCTACTATCCGTATAAGGATTCTGAGAACATCATCTCTCCATCAGATGCGAAATCTAATTCAATATTTATATTTGATGATGTTGCTTGCGAGAATCAGAGTGTGATTAGAGATTATTTTAGTATGGGACGTCATAACAACATTGATTGTTTTTACCTTTGTCAAAAACATACACACATATTCCAAAGCATCTAATTCGAGATAATGCAAACCTAATTATATTATTCAAGCAGGATGAGCTAAATCTCAAGCATGTTTATTCAGACCATGTTAATACTGACATGTCATTTGAAAAGTTTAAAACCATTTGCAAACTTTGTTGGGGTGAGAAATATGTTTTTTTAAGTATTCTTAAGGACTGTGATCCTGAAAGCGGGCGCTATCGTAAAGGATTCGATCGATATATATATCTGTAGTTTTTCAATTCATACGAGTTATATAGAAGCAGTAAACGGGTAAACATGGATCCGAAAATTAAACGGGAGCTTGTGAAAGTGAGAAATGCTGTCAAACGTAAACTGCAATCTTTAAAGGAGGGAGCGGTTGAAGAAGAAGATTTATTGCGGAAATCATATAAACCTTTGGTTGAGCCTTTAATGCAACTAAAAGAAGAAATCCAGTTTTCCAAACCGTCAATTAAACAAGAAATTAAAAAAGAGGAGGTAGAAGAAGAAGAAGATGTCGAGCATTCCTTCTTACCACCACAATCCAGCTCATTCATCGCACCATCATCATTAACCTCATCAACAGCATCTGCTGCAGACCTTAGTACTATGCTTCCAATGACTGAAGAAGAAGAGGATAAAATATTTGATTACACTAAACAGGAAATACAGAATATCGTGAATGATCCTGTTTTCAAAGATAAATTAGACGATTATGACCCATTGCCGAGGTATTATATTGAAGGGATATTGAGTGACACTCAAAGAGAATATGACAACAGAAATGATGTTCGATACGACTGGCTTCAGAACAAATTATACATTGGTAGTGAAGAAATGAAGGTGGTTGGTAAAGATTTAGAAATAATGGGGCGTAAATTTGCTGGAACACCTGGACTTTATGAATTATTATTTAAAGCGGAACCTATCGGAGAAAAGAGAAAAGATTTTGATGCCTATAGGGAGATAATGGAGCTCGTTCGATTAGATAACCCTCAAACTTATTTAACAGCCCTGAATCATGATACGAAAGGGGTTTTTGATACGCAGTACGGTGTTAGATTTAATCCTGATCAAAATAAGTACTTCATCGGAGATTCTGAAATAAAGTTTGCGGCTGATAAATTAACCGTTAAAACTATGCGATATACAATAACCCACGGATTGTTAGGGCTTTTGTTTAAAAAAGAACCTGCAAATTACAAAGAATCGGATTTGACAAAGTATAAAGATATAGTTTACAGAACTAATGCTCATAAAATTGGCTACAGGAGCATCGCCCCTATAGCTGGAAACAAAGGAAAAAAATATCGTTTAATCAAGAAACTCATGACTGGACCTCTATTTCCATCCACAGCCGTAACCTCCGCTGCCGTTACCTCGACTCCGATTAGAAACCCATCAGGTCGAGGTGTATGGATGGATTTAAATAATAAACCTATAGAATATGTTTACTTTAATGATGTTAACGAATTATGCGATCGTTTAAAATTATTCATTGCATCACAAACTGCAGGTAATACTAATCATGCTAATGAAATCGCATCCATTATTGAAGAACTTCGAGAGTGTGGTATAATAGAGTAAATAATCCATGTTTGCACTTAGTTGGAATATGGTTGTTGATAAATTCGGTCGAGCATTGCCAGGGGCAGTAAAACGAAGGTTTGAAGTGGATTATGGTACTGAACGAAAGGCATTAGCTCGAGTTAATGAGGGGGATGAAGATGAAGTTGTTACAAAAAAATACCTAGATGCATTATTGGATACATTAGCGACAGCTGAGGATATTAAAAAGATTAACTATTTCTTTGATTTTGATGACAAACATGTTATTCGTTTAGCACCACCTACAGCTTCTTGGCATGCAGCAACAAAAGCATACGTGGACAATAAAGACGTAGTTACTAAGGAACAACTTAGAACAGAATGTGAAACAGTTAAAAGGGATGCGATGGTTGTAGGGGATAAAAAACGTGATAGTCTTCGAAACGAAGTATTAGCGTTACTAAACTCTCTCAAGTCTAACGCTGATGCGCTTAACGCAAATGTTCGTATAAATAATTTACACATTGACGCAATCTTCAAGCATATTGGTTTAGAGAAGAGTACTGTAATAATCAAACCTTCCTCTTCGAGCGCATCACCTGTCTCCACCATCACCACAACAACCACCTCTACTACGACTGACAATTTATAATGGTGAAAATGAGAAAAAATAAGAAAACTGCGAGCGCTATTAAGAAAGAAGTGGTAGCTGAATTACACAAATCTTCTCGAAAAAATTTTACTAGGCGAAGAACAATTATTAAAGGCTTGAATGATTTGTTTCAAGCTGATTTAGTTGAAATGATACCCTACGCAAAAGAAAATAAAGGGTATCGATATATTCTTGTAGTAATAGACGCATTTTCTAAATTTGTATGGGCGTTGCCTGTATTACGGAAAAATGGAGAGAATGTTTCGAAAGCGTTTGAAGAAATACTGCGGAAAAGTAATCGCATACCGACAAATCTGCAAACCGATATGGGGAAAGAATTTTATAACAAATGGTTTCAAAATTTAATGAAAAAGTATAGTATTAATCATTATTCAACCTTTAGCAGTAAGAAGGCTTCTATAGTAGAACGAGTCAACAGAACATTAAAAGGTATGATGTGGAAAAAATTTAGTTTGCAAGGAACGTATAAGTGGTTAGACTTACTACCTAAATTAGTTCATGTTTATAATAATACGAAGCATAGAACCATCGGCATGAAACCATGTGCTGTAAAAAGAGCTAGTGAGGAGCATTTATTAAATACAGTTTATTCCCATATTAAAACGGTTGATTAAAAAAAAAAGAAATTTTCTGTTGGAAATTTTGTAAGAATTAGCAAACATCGTGATGTGTTCGCAAAAGGCTACACCCCAAATTGGTCCACTGAAATTTTTAAGGTTTCCAAAATTAAATTTTCCAATCCATTAGTGTATTATCTGCAAGACTTAGCAGGTAACGAGGTAAAAGGAGCATTTTACGATAAGGAGCTACAAACAGTGAAACATCCAAATGTTTATTTAGTAGAAAAGGTATTGCGCAGAAAAGGTGATAAGGTTTATGTTAAATGGCTTGGATTTGATAAAAGCCATAATAGTTGGATTTCGAAAACAGATGTTATTTTGTAAATATTAATGATTTTTTTAATAAAAATACGCATTTACATTAAAGGGTTTTATTTATTTCTATAGCCACATCTCATTTTACCATAGTTTAAAGAGGGGAACATTCCTCTCAAAATCTTAATTCTACTAAAAATACGTTTAAGATAATTTAAATTACTTTCATTTATTTCAACACCATCAGTGAAATCAGTATTTGATAAAGTCTGCCGAATATATAAGAGCTCAGCATCTTCATCCAGTTTATTCAACTTTTGATGAAACATTTGCAGCGAGTTCAGGTACTGCGGATAACTCATCCTTGATAAATTCTATATCTGCAGCCTTTCCAACAAACCCCTTTATGCGAATGAATGCTACTTGAGATTGTTGACGGAGTTCTTTGTTAACTTCTTCTACTTGCGAATCAGTAAGCGCATCAGCATACCGGCGAGGAAGGAACACGACGAAGTCTTTTAAATTTGTTAAAAGTCGCGGCCCCCACTTAGTGTGCACAATTTTCACACGCTGAACCGGATACTTTTCTCAAATGTTTAACGATTTTATTGAACGCGTTTCTTTTTCCTCAAAACCGATACCGATTTGGTTGAATGCTTTTACAAAACTATCCATACCAATATTAACGATAGCACTATTATTCAGGAAAGGTGGTACTGTTACTACCAAATGATGCTTGCTCCGTGCTTTTATGTTAAGGCTCCTCCACTCCTGTAAGCTGTGGAGGGGGGGATAATATGACAACGCATGCTCTTTCGTTACAGTTATATATGAAACATGTTTACTACTTGAATTTAAAGTAACCAACATTGTTGCATCCTGTAAACATGGTAAGCTCTTATTGCATTGTGGTGAAAATTTACAAAAAGGATACTCTTGTAAAGTACAAAACAATTGAAGCTAAAGAGTTTAAACAAATCTGTGAAAAGTTTAACGTGTTTGAGTGCGACCGTATTGAAATCTGCGGCTATTATTTCAACCCCGATATTGACTGCTCTGATAGCAGCGATTCTGAAGCCGAAGAAGTATTGATTTAACCAAATGGATCCTATCTCATACGAGTGTTACAAAAGTGAGACTGATATTTTGAAAAAGCATCTGAGGAATGTGCTCTACAACAGTTGCGAAGAGGATGCGAAAAATGTATTTATGCGTTTGGGATTTCAAGTACCGTTCGAAGCATTTACTTGGATAACTGAAGGAGTAGACCCACCTCTGCCTTTGCTCAGTTTGCTTTTTCACAGACAGCTATTATGTGATGACTTTATATCAAAATTTCTCGAACAAGCAGCTAAAAAACAATATTTAACTGTTTTTGATGTTATGAGTGTCATTAGTGATACAAAAGAGGTTGTCTGCAGGAACGATGTATTCTTTGTTCAAGAGCTTCTGACAAACAACAACATAACAAGTTGTGATCAATTTCTTTTCAGAAATGCTGCAAACAACTACAAGAATATGAAATGCTGTTTAGAAGATATTATTTTGGAAACATCTTATCACGCTCAACCCCATATATTATCAAATGTTATACATCTAATGAAACTATACAATTTAGTCTATAACTACAACCCGCTTCAACCTGGAAAACAGAAAGCAGTTTATCAGTGGATCCTTGGAAATATATCCAAAGCGCGAAGGGGAGAGCGAGTAGGATGGCGAGCAGAGCCTGATTCCGCAAAGTGGCCATCCACCAAAGTTGAAGACTACACGCACACTTTGAAATTACTACACTCTTTAATGTAATGTTGTATTTATTAAAGAAATAAAACAGCTCGGTAAAAATTGAAAACGTGTTTTATTTAAATTTTATTAGCAACACCAGCGTCTGCAAATAATATACATCAAATAAACTATAATTGACATAAATATGCAAAGAAATACAGCCAAACTTATGCACGATACAACTTGAAGGAATAGCAATGAATCCCATACGTATCCTGGAGTGATAGTGTTCTTTTCCAAGATTCCAGTTGCTGATATCCATTGGCTGTCAATATATTCCAAATTTCTATCATTTGTTATAGAATATCTTACTTTCACCGAACTCATTTGACGTGTTATGTTTAAAACAAATACGTTGCTGTTGTTGACAGGTATTGAAATTAAACGAACCCACTCTTTCGGCCACTCACATAAACCCTTAAACTCATTTTGAAACTTAACACAGGCATAGGCTATATCAGTAGGGTAAGATAACCGATTCTAAAACAGAGGAGTGAGGAGGGTGATGTATCACCATTAAAACCTAAAATAATTATGATGTAATGATTGATGTATTGTAATGAAAAGTGGGTCAAGGTCATAAATGTATGAAAAGGAAGGGAAAGGGAAAGGGAAAGGAAGGTATTGATAAGGAGAGCTAAGAAGAGGATGATTGCCTCAATAGACCAAAAAAGTTGACGCCTCTGCTGAGCTGTAGTGCAGAGTAAACAGAGAAGTGTATGTGTATCATCGATTTCGTAAACCATACCAGACTTTTCGCAGAGGTATGAGCCTCCCCCCTGACGACAAGGTCGACAGCAATGGTTTACAACATCACAATGGTATACTCTGCAGCTCTGACACAAAAGCTGAGGTCTGTTGTCAAGACATTCCTGACAAGAGAAACCTGTTTCTTCTGTACAGCTTTCGCGAAGACGTTTGCAAAACACACACTGGAGTAGGGTGATGTTCCAAGGAGTTGTCTGCCTGAAAGGCGTAAGCACAACAGATACACGGGAAAGGTTCATGTTACAGTGGGAAATCCTTCCGAAGAAGTGATGGTCTTAGCGAGTTACAGCGGTTTAAATAATTAGAATGAAGGAGGGGATAGTAGTGGGGATAATGCCGCGGTTGTAAGCAACAATAAGGAGGAGTGTTTAGTGTAGTAACACAGCAGTGGTGGAAGAGTATATTTATAAGTAAACACTGTAAGTGTGTTACAGTTGAAACAGGTCACAGAAGATAAAAAGAACTAGAGTGGTATGAATTCTTCGGTAGAGTAACCGTCTAGATCGTGACGAGCCTGGTCCCTGTCGTACCATGATGTACAAAGGTAACACTGCAAGACATGATACTGCGATGACTCATGGAACATACCAGTCTTATGACATAGATACCCTTGTCTACAATTAGGACAAGTTCGGTTCAAAACGTCATTTGAATAAATGTTACAGCTGACACAATACTGAAGGGGTTCCATACTGCGACATGAAAAGCAAACAAAGCCCTGTGTTTGGTGACTCAGGTGAAGACACAGACTTTGTAGTAGCAGTGGATTGCAAGACTTGACTGAACGGTTGGACCACGATGATAGCATGTCCAGGTAAGGAGTAATTGCTTTGGAGGAGTGTACATTGTCCTTGGTTGACAGACGTCATGTTATCGTAAGGACAGGTGGAGAGTGACTGGTGTTGAAGAGGGAAAGATGATTGCTTAAATAGTGGGAAAGAGGTGGGGAGAAGAGTAGGAATAAAAGAGGGGATGTTTTAGATGTAGAAGGGGAAAAAGATGTTGGTTTGCTATAAGAAGTGTGAGAGAATGAAACAATTGTAAATTAGTAGTTGAAAAAGAAGATAGGAAAAAGTGAGATGCCATTATCTGTAGAAATAGACGAAATAGGAATATGAGATATGATACAAAACGGTATGTCTGAAGAACCTAAATAAGAATATTGAAAAAAATTTGGAAAAAAGAAGAAAAAAATTTTTCACCCCTAACATAAAATGTTGTGTAACTATTGTAGGAAGCGAGTTGTAGGAACGAGTGACACATGAAAATGTAGGTAAGAAGATGTCGCTTAAGAAGATAAGAAGGGCAGGAAGGAATTGTGGCAGTTGAAGAAACGGTAGGGGTAAAAGTGTAAAAAATGACCTTTAAAAATTTTTTTGAAGCATAAGGACACGAAATCATGTAATAACTTATGTTGTTAAAAGAAGCTCCCCTAGGCGTAGTATCCGAATCTGAAAAAATTTTTGAAAAAAAAAATTAAAGTTGACAAAAAGTTGACACCTTCAACCTCACGGGAAAAATAAAAGGAGTGATTTTAAAAAAAAGTTTTCCTCTTATAATTGTTTGTCTAATAGCAAACTTCATGATCCTACCCAAGAATATTGAGAAAAATTTTTTTTGATGTTTACCCCCAGACTTTGAACCCCGAAAAGTGTGTGAAGGAGGAATGTGAGCAATAAAATGGGTCTATAAAAAAGATTTGTCCGTCCACAATAGACACCTGTGTTTTCTGTTAATACGCATGCGTTAAGAAGCTCATCACGTACACAGAGACATGACTTGTTCTCTACAACGACCACTTGCGTTTTTGTTATTCGCATGCGTCAACAAGTTCATCATCGTAACCGACTTACTCTGATGTCGCGCTCACATGTATAGTTTTACCCATGTGTCCTCGAACTGAACCCGTTTCTTTACGTCTATATATACAATTTGGAATTCGCAAGCTCATGTTCTTTCACTTCGACAATATCTATGACAACGTTCGTAGGTATTACGTTTACGACAACCTAACAATAACTCAGAAAGCAACAATTTTACATTTGTCGATGGCTCCCCTTGGAAGCCGGGCTGTAGTATACTTGTGTCACACATACCTCCTGTTGTCAGTGGTCCTCCGCATTCGTAACAATGGTGATGGTGTCTGCCGTGCAGGTGTAGTATGAAAACGAACACAACATCCTCACATTTACAAACCACTTCCCCCACTTCGTCTTCTACATAACAACTGTTACACAACAGCAGCGTTGTATTTTCACGTACATTTACCAATACTCTTCCTTCGATGCAGGTATATTCATTAATGTTGTCACACACACTATGTCTTAGAATATGTTCCAATGAGGTAACACTGTTCAAACTATACTTGTATTGAACATAACCTTCAATTTTTTGTTTCTCGCTATTTTCACAACTCTCACCGCTCACAGGTACAAACTGTCGGTAATTGCTTGGAATATTTAAACCTGATCGCCATGTTTGTATTCACGCGTCCTCACATATGTTAGCACCGAAGTCTGTGTGATATAGTATATGTAGTCTACCGTCTTCTCTACCACTAAACAATTCGGATAATGAACGGTTTTCGAACCATGATGTTCTACATACGAATCCCATGCTGTCTACACCACTACTACATGTATAACTTAATATTCTTTCTATATTAACTACTCCTACGATTCTCGCTTCACCCTACTCTCATCTTCCTCCTCCTCCAAATCTTTTCGTTCCACTCATACCCCACTCCTTTCAACTCCTATAAATATCCAAACCTTTCCTTCGTTCGGCAGAAGCTTACTTCACTCCAACAATATTCACTACAACTGTACAATTATATAATATGTATTATTACATCGTTTTAACTGGAGACCAACTTCAATTATCCAGGAGAACGTATAATCTCCTTATTAAGAAAGTTTTTTCCACCATTGAGGGTGAGGTCACCGTCATGACCATAGAGGACCGAAGGCGTCCCAGCGAATTTTGTCAACACATCTAGCATTACCTTCGAAACATTCCATGGACGGGATCCGGTTCCATCCAATTTGTGACAGTGGGATGTCTGCTGATGGAAAACAACTTCCGAGTGGAGTAATTTTAATTAGATTTTAATATTTTTTTGTATTTCTTAATTATAAATTTAGAATA